>CM071568.1:303862835-303968301 GCA_036426205.1 Ascaphus truei
CAGGATTCCCCATTACCTGGGCGGAGCAGCAAGGGGACTCTCAGTTAAGAGCCCCACAGTTGCAGCCTTGCTATGGGCTGGAGGTATCAGGGGTTGTGGCAAAGTTAGACCACCCCCAGATTACCTGCCAGCCAGGAGCTAAGGTGGGTGCATCTGCACCAGCAACCCTGAGCTCATCCCCGGTAATGGGGAGACAGTATCAGGGAAATGGCCTCACTCAGGTGTCCCTAGGACCCAGGTTAGGATTAGCTAGGGAGAAGCGGAGTGAGGGGAGGCTGCAGGTAGGTAGCCAGCAGCAGATCTCAGTGAGAGAAGGAGGGCTAGTGGTATCCAGGGAGGGAAAGCAGCAGGTATTGCAGCTAGAGTTTCCCGTTACCCTGGCAGAGCCTCAGGGGGTGTCTCAGATCAGCAGCCCCCTGTTGCAGCCTGGCTATGGGCTGGGGGTATCCGGGGCAGTGGCAGGTTTGTGCCACCCCAGAGATACCCGCCAGCCAAGAGCTAAGGCGGTTGCATCTGGAGAGATGCTCCTGGGCTCATCCCTGGTAAGGGGGAGACAAGGTCAGGGAGGTAGGTGCACTCAGGTAGTTCCAGGGTCTGGGTTAGGATTGCCCAGGGAGGAGAGGAGTGCAGGTGGGCTGCAGGGAGGTAAGCAGCAGGAGTCATCAGCAGGGGCTGAGGTGCTGGGCCTAGGGGAGGCTAGGCAGAGAGACACTGGGGAGCAGGGAAAGATAGGAGGTCAGTGGGGTGTCAGGCAGCTGGCAGAAGCGAGGGATGGGCTAGGTAGGCAGAAAGTCCCTTGCTCTGACGGGCCAGGAGTGACCCCCCTGACAGATTCCCCAGGGTTCCCAAAGGAGGGGCTGTGGGTAGATAGGCAGCCAGGGAGGAGAGTCAGGAGTATAGCGGAGCAGCTACGGGTGGGCACAGAGCCAGGGCAGGTAGGGTCCCTACAGAATAGTGACATAACCCTTTCCCAGACTTGGTTGACAGGGAAGCGACGGTCTGTGCTTGATAGCTGGTCTCCTGTTGGTGCAGAGACATGCCAGTCTCTGGGTAGTGTGCAGCATGGTCTGCACAGGGGCCCTTTCACCATGGGCTTGGCTCATAAGCCACTGGGTGGGGGGCAGAGGGAGGCAAAGGAGAATGCCCGTCGGCCACGGTGGAGCCCGGCTTTGTAGGATCTGGACTTTACCATCCACTGTGACAAGGACAATGTACTGGACAATGCCGGAGGACAATTTTGCCAGGCCAAACCCTCAGGACGTGTTGAGTGCGTCAAGGGCGCCAGTGGTACCCCAGTGCCTGGGGGAGGCGACTGGGGCACCAGGGCCCAATTGAGCAGGGGAGGTGTGACGATGGAGAGGATTTGGCCCGGGATTAAAGGGGTTAAACCCCAATTGCCACCTTTTAACCTCACCAGGGAGACAAGGGGTTAACTGGACTGAGGTCCAGAAATGTGATTTAACCCTGTTATAATCTGTAAATGTGTATTTCCCTGTTTCCCCTGTGTCATTGTAACCTCAGTGTCTGCGTCACACACACTAGAATCCATCCGGGAGCACAAGGGTTAATAGTACTTTAATACTGTGTCCCAAGGTATGGACAAAGAGAAATTCCTTTGCATACCAGGATAACAGATGGCCCCCAGAGGCGCCACAATGTCTAGGATTTAAGTATTCTTCAAAGGGTCGTCACCCTCCCTGATGATTTAAGGGCGGAGGAGGCTCATACCATAGCAGTTTTTAAGTGTCCCACTTATCACTGTCCAACACAGGTTGTCTTGTCCGAGATCAGGAGGGGTAGCTGGGCTGGCATTCCATTTGCACATGTGGGGCCTCAGAAAGGAGACCCCAGAGTTCTACTGCGCATGGGCTAGCTATCAGGGGGGCATGTACTGAAATGTATTCCCCCAGCAAAGATTGGCTGGAGATAATTTGAAAGCCAATCACAGGTACTTAATGTTACAGATAGAGGGACAAAAGGTTTATAACCAGCTGTTCCCTATATATCCTTGGTTAGTCCTCATGTAATGTCTTGATGCCTGCATGCAAAGGCTTCATGTTTCCATGTCCTGCATGTGCTTCATAACTTTGCCTGTCTTGCTGTGATGTCAGCTGAACTATGGAAGAAATGGCCCAGATTGTAATCCTGATGGCTTTCTTGTCATAATCTTTAAGTAAGTGTCTATATTTTGCTGTTATTTGTATAATCTGTTGTGTTCACCTTTATCAAGGAATAAATTATATTTTATCATATCTAAGTCTCGTCCCAGTTCAAACCCAGGTATATATATATTTATATATAGTTTTGGTGTAAATTACAGCCTGTCACAAGCTACCGTGACATTGCGTCACCGTCCATTTTAATTACTGCAGCATTACTATGCTACTGGTATATTGCCCAACCCTACTTTGAACAATCACATTTTATCTCATGTATGAATCCTCATATGTGTTATGCCTTGCCCCCGCTGCCTACTACAGCGCCCGCTGTGGCGGACGCTGCACGGACGAGAGCCCTCCCCTCAATGGCGCCGGGCCCGCTGCGAGGGGGGGCCGCAGCGCTGGGGCGAGAGTTGCTCCTGCCCTCAATAGAATTGAGAGCAGGACTCACGATGAGCGATAAGGCACGCCCCCCAGCGGTTCAGCCAATGAAGGCGAACCTGCCGGGTGACGTCATGGCTGCGCCCCCGTCACTCCCCCGCCCCCCCCCCCCGGTCTCTCTTCCTGCAGTGAGCTGCAGACCGGGGAATCGGCTGAACGCGCCGCCAATCTCGCGGGCGCGCGTTGCAGCGGAGTTACCGGGGCCTTAGCCTAAGGAGGCTGATCCTCTGTGAAAAGCTTTCCCCACATGTACATGGAAATGGTTTCTCCCGAGTCTGAATATTGTGGTGTGGGAGGAGTTTGCTCTTAACTGAGAATTGTTTCCCACACTGTACATGTGAAGGGTTTCTCGCCTGTATGAATCTGTTAATGTTTGAGGAGCTCCGTCTTCAGAAAAAAGCTTTTACTACCCTCTGTACATGTGAATGGTTTCTCTCCTGTATGAGTCATATGGTGTGTGAGAAGGATGCTCTTAATATGGAATTGTTCCCCACACTCTGTACATGTGAAGGGTTTCTCCCCTGTATGAATCCACTACTGGTTGAGGAGTTCCGTCTTCCGAGAAAAGCTTTTACTACACTCTGCACATGTGAATGGTTTCTATCCAGTATGAGTCATCTGGTGTCTGAGGAGGTTGCTCTTAGTACTAAATTGTTTCCCACACTCTGAACATGTGAATGTTTTTTCTCCTGTATGAGTCATCTGGTGTCTGAGGAGGTGGCTCTTAGTACTAAATTGTATCCCACACTCTGAACATGTGAATGTTTTTTCTCCTGTATGAGTCATCTGGTGTCTGAGGAGATGGCTCTTAGTACTAAATTGTTTCCCACACTCTGAACATGTGAATGGTTTTTCTCCTGTATGAGTCATCTGGTGTCTGAGGAGGTGGCTCTTAGTACTAAATTGTATCCCACACTCTGAACATGTGAATGCTTTTGCTCCTGTATGAGTCATCTGGTGTCTGAGGAGATGGCTCTTAGTACTAAATTGTTTCCCACACTCTGAACATGTGAATGTTTTTTCTCCTGTATGAGTCATCTGGTGTCTGAAGAAGTTTTTCTTAATACTGAATTGTTTCCCACACACTGTACATGTGAATGGTTTCTCCCCTGTATGAATCCGCTCATGGTTGAGGAGCTCCATCTTCCTAGAAAAGCTTTTACTACACACTGTACATGTGAATGGTTTTTCTCCTGTATGAGTCATCTGGTGTTTGTGGAGGTGGCTCTTAGTGCTGAATTGTTTCCCACACTCTGAACATGTGAATGGTTTTTCTCCTGTATGAGTCATCTGGTGTCTGAGGAGGTGGCCCTTAGTATTAAATTGTTTCCCACATTCTGAACATGTGAATGGTTTTTCTCCTGTATGAGTCATCTGGTGTCTGCGGAGGTCGCTCTTAGTACTTAATTGTTTCCCACACACTGCACATGTGAATGGTTTTTCTCCTGTATGAGTCCTCTGGTGTCTGAAGACGTTTTTCTTAATACTGAATTGTTTCCCACACTCTGTACATGTGAATGGTTTCTCCCCTGTATGAGTCCGCTCATGGTTGAGGAGCTCCGTCTTCCAAGAAAAGCTTTTACTACACACTGTACATGTGAATGGTTTTTCTCCTGTATGAGTCATCTGGTGGCTGTGGAGGTATGTCTTAGTGCTGAATTGTTTCCCACACTCTGAACATGTGAATGGTTTCTCTCCAGTATGAGTCATTTGGTGTCTGAGGAGGTGGCCCTTAGTATTAAATTGTTTCCCACATTCTGAACATGGGAATGGTTTTTCTCCTGTATGAGTCATCTGGTGTCTGCGGAGGTATGTCTTAGTACTGAATTGTTTCCCACACTCTGAACATGTGAATGGTTTTTCTCCTGTATGAATCCGCTCATGGTTGAGGAGATTCGCCTTCAGAGAAAAGCTTTTATTACACTCTGCACATGTGAATGGTTTCTCTCCTGTATGAGTCATCTGGTGTCTGAGGAGATTATTCGGAGAACTGAATGGTTTCCCACACTCTGAACATGAAAATGTTTTCTCTCCTGTATGAATCCGCTCATGGTTGAGGAGCTCAGTCTTATGAGAAAAGCTTTTACTACACTCTGCACATGTGAATGGTTTCTCTCCTATATGAGTCATCTGGTGCCTGAGGAGATTTTTCGGAGAACTGAATGGTTTCCCACACTCTGAACATGTGAATGGTTTCTCCCCTGTATGACTCCTCTGATGATTGAGGAGGGTCCTCTTGGTACTTAACTGTTTCCCACACACTATACAAGTAAAAGGAGTCACTGCTGTCTGAATCATCTGCTGTGAATGAAGTTTCCCCTTCAGTGAGAAACCGCTCCCACCATCTGTACATGTAAAGGTTTGCTCTCTAGCGGGGACACAAAGGTGTGTGAGCAGGTCCCTGTAGAGTGAGAAGCTTTTGCCACACTGACAACAGAGAAAATTCTGAGCATCGTGGCTTCTTCTTAAATCTCTCGCATACCTTTTGCTGGACCCATATTTAGAGTCCGTCTCCGCTGTGTGCTGTACAATGTCTGTAAGTTCACCATCATGTGGCACTGGTTCCTTGTATGTGTCCAAAACGTGGCAGGAATCATTGTTAAGTGGCACTTCTGGGCTGCGAGGAGTCAGGCAGCTTCTGGATGTATCAGAGCTCAAGTTCTGTTCCTCATTCAGGCCGTTCTCTAACAGAAGTAAACAAAAAAGACAGAACAAATGTTTTCAATCTGTAAATCAAATGACTGAACACAAATTACAAATCCAAAACACTGAATAATCTATTTCACCAATACTTAATTAACAAAATATTCTCTTCACCCAGGGTTTTAAAATTGTGGCCCATGGACATACAGTGGCCCCTAATGACTTTGGTGGTTGTCCCGAAGGCCTGAAATGTATTTATAGCAGCTCTCCGTGAAATCATTGATACATATATAACTTGTATTTATTACTGTATTCATTATTCCAGCGGTGCACAAACTGGAGTGAGCAAGATTGTTTAGGGGGGGTGCAGGCGGCTGGCGGCGATTTTGCCTGGAGCAGAGAGAAAAGCTGTCGGTAGCTGCAATTTCTCTTTCGGCCTTTAGGTGGCGCTGATCGGCACAGCCCCTGCAGGACCCCTTTGTTGCATGCAGCGTGATGTGAGCATGAGTGTGAGGGGGTGTCATGGGGAGGGAGGGTGAGTGTCATGGGGAGGGGTTAAAAGAGACATCCAATGAGAAACATTGGAGGGAGAGAGGGAGAGAGAAAGAGAGGGGAAGAGAGGGGGAGAAAGAGAGGGAGAGAGAGGGGGGAGAGAGAGAGGGGGAGAGAGAGAGGGTGAGAGAGAGAGAGAGACTGACAACAGAGAAAATTCTGAGCATCGTGGCTTCTTCTTAAATCTGTCGCATACCTTTTGCTGGACCCATATTTAGAGTCCGTCTCCGCTGTGTGCTGTACAATGTCTGTAAGTTCACCATCATGTGGCACTGGTTCCTTGTATGTGTCCAAAACGTGGCAGGAATCATTGTTTTGTGGCACTTCTGGGCTGCGAGGAGTCAGACAGCTTCTGGATGTATCAGAGCTCAAGTTCTGTTCCTCATTCTGGCCGTTCTCTAACAGAAGTAAACAAAAAAGACAGAACAAATGTTTTCAATCTGTAAATCAAATTACTGAACGCAAATTACAAATCCAAAACACTGAATAATTTATTTCACCAATACTTAATTAACAAAATATTCTCTTCGCCCAGGGTTTTAAAATTGTGGCACATGGACATCCAGTGGCCCCTAATGACTTTGGTGGTTGTCCCGAAGGCCTGAAATGTATTTGTAGCAGCTCTCCGTGAAATCATTGATACATATATAACTTGTATTTATTACTGTATTCATTATTCCAGCGGTGCACAAACTGGGGTGAGCAAGATTGTTTAGGGGGGGTGCAGGCGGCTGGCGGCGATTTTGCCTGGAGCAGAGAGAAAAGCTGTCGGTAGCTGCAATTTCTCTTTCGGCCTTTAGGTGGCGCTGATCTGCACAGCCCCTGCAGGACCCCTTTGTTGCATGCAGCGTGATGTGAGCATGAGTGTGAGGGGGTGTCATGGGGAGGGAGGGTGAGTGTCATGGGGAGGGGGTAAAAGAGACATGGGATGAGAAACATATTGGAGGGAGAGAGAAAGAGAGGGGAAGAGAGGGGAAGAGAGGGGGAGAAAGAGAGGGAGAGAGAGAGGGGGAGAGAGAGAGGGTGAGAGAGAGAGAGGGGGAGAGAGAGAGAGGGGGAGAGAGAGAGAGGGGGAGAGAGAGAGATGGGGAGAGAGAGGGAGAGAGACTGGCTGGAGGGAGGGTGAGACACACTGAGGGGGAGGGAGAGTGAGACACACTGGGGGGGGGGCCCCCCGCACCCTTGACCTGCCCCCCTGCACTCTTGTCCTGCCCCCCTGCAGTCCGTCCCTCAGGGGCCTCAGGGTACACTCGGTCTCTCTATGTTTCTTGGCCTGTCACCGCCACCAACACCCCCCACCCCCCGTGCTGTGCTGTCATCGTTCAACCGGGTGGATCGGGGAGGGATGGGGACAGCTGAATCTCCACTTCAGCCTCCGACGCTGCTACGAGGGGCGGGCGACTCTGCGCATGCGCTGCCTCGCATCAACGGCCGATTGTGCGCATGCTCGCACAGATAGCTTCCTGGCCTGAGGGACCCGGCGGTCAAATCTGCGCACCTCCCATGTCTGTGCGGACATGTGGGGGGAATCGCCGCCGAATATGTTAGTGTGGGGGGAGCGGCCAGCATTAGGAGCGGCCGAGAGCAGGCATGTGGGGGAAGCGAAGGGGGGTTGGGGGGAGCCGTGATGTCACTTCCTTTCACATTTCGCCCCCAACTCTCCAGTTTTGCCCCATCAGAAGTAGGTGCCACTAAAGAAGTTTCACTTCAAAACCTCCAGGGAGACTTCCGGTGACGTCAAGAGGAATGGCAGCTTGAAGGAGAAGCTCCCGAACCCCTCTGAATGAATATTCTAACAAAGCATATTAAATAATAAAACAAACCAGCAAAAACAAAGAATCCCTAAGTAAACCCCCAAAGACTTGGCTCCGGTGACTTGCTGGGCTCCGGAGTGGCTGGTTCCGGCGAGCGGTGTCTGAGACCGCCAGCGAGCCCCTGCCCACGGTGCGGGACTTGCACCTCTGCAGCCCGCAAAATTCAAACCCGACGGAGAGACCGGAGAGGAGAGGCGGCGGGACTCTAAGCGCCCCGAGGAGCCAAGAATAGCGGGGAGTCGGTGGCGATCGGGGGCGGAACCCCCGACCCCCTGTTGGGTAAGAGAAGCGCCCGCTGTGGCCGCCTGAGGCCGTGAGGAAAGGCGCGAGCGGAGACCCACCGCTACGGGTCCAACTCCCTCCTCCAAGATGGCGGTACACATAAACAAAAGGTACAAACCTGATCTAATTTTATTTATTTATTTATTTATTTATAAAATATTTTACCAGGAAGTAATACATTGAGAGTTACCTCTCGTTTTCAAGTATGTCCTGGGCACAGAGTAAAACAAATAATACATGGTTACAAATCAGTTACATAAATGAACAAGGTATACATTTAATACAAGACATTGCATGCACAGTTAAAGAAATATATATTATGAGCGTATGAAAACAGTTACAGACCAGATTAAAGTGTGAGACAGCCTTAGATTTGAAAGAACTTAAGCTGGTGGTGGATATGAGAGTCTCTGGTAGGTTGTTCCAGTTTTGGGGTGCACGGAAGGAGAAGGAGGAAAGTCGGATACTTTGTTGAGTCTTGGGACCATGAATAGTCTTTGGAGTCTGATCTCAGGTGATAGTACTGCAGTGGTAGTGGGGTGAGGGCTTGTTCAGGTAGCTGGGTAGCTTGCCAGAAAGTATTTGAGGTGAGACAGGAAGGTGAACTTTGCGCCTAGACTCTAGTGATGACCAATCTAGTTCTTGAGCATTTCGCAGTGATAGTGTGTGTTGTAGTTGCATTGGAGAACAAAACGACAAATTGAATTGTAGAGGGTGTCAAGTTTGTAAGGTGGGTTTGAGGTGCCGAGCCATATACTATGTCTCCATAGTCAATAATTGGCATTAGCATCTGCTGTGCAATACGCTTTCTGACCAGGAGACTTAGGGAGGATTTGTTCTGTAAAGTACACCCTAGTTTGGCATAGGTCTTGGTTGTCAGGGTATCAATGTGCATCCCGAATGTTAAGTGGGAGTCAAACCATAAGCCCAGGTATTTAAACTAGTGAAAGGTGTTAGGGTGGTGTTAGCGTTGGTTCTAATCAGGAGCTCAGTCACTGGAAGCTTTACAAATTTAGTCTTGGTCCCAAATACCATTGTTACAGTCTTGTCAGTGTTTAAAAACAGTTTGTTTTGGGAAATCCAGTTTTCGAGTCTCAAAAAGTCAGACTGAAGTATGTGTTGAAGGTCAGAGAGGCTATGGCTGTGTGCATACAGGATTGTGTCATCTGCATACATGTGTATTGAGGCTTCCTTACAAGCTGGGGAAGATCATTAATGAACACTGAGAAGAGTAGGGGGCCCCAGAACAGGCCTTGCGGTTACACCACAGGTGATATCCAGGGGAGTTGGGTTAGAGCCTGAGATGGAAACATGTGGGATCTTCCTGATAGGTAGGACTGAAACCAGTTTAAAGCATGTTTCCCTATTCCAGAGCTCTGGTAGTTGGTTAAGCGGGATAACATGATCAACTGTGTCAAAAAGCCTTTGCAAAATCTAGGAATACTGGACCAGTGAGTGTCCCCGTTCCATTCCACACTGGATTTCATGCAAAACTTTTAGCAGGGTAGTTAGGTGAGTGTTTGGGAAGAAACCCAGACTGGAATTGGCTAGGGAAATTTGTCGGGTGTGAGAAATCGCTTAATTGGGAGTGGAACAACATTTTTCCATAACTTTGGATAGAATTGGGAGAAGTGAGATTGGCCTGTAGTTTGAGACAGTGTTTTTGTCCCCACTTTTGAAGATTGGGACAACTCTGGCCAATTTTCCAGGTCTTAGGATATGGCCTGCAGACAGGATAGAGTTGACTATGGACGCAATTGGTTTGGCAATGGCTGGGGACCAAGTCGTAGGAACCTAGATTGTAGTAAGTCGGGTCGCATGGCTACTTAGTTTTAGTTTGAGGAGCGCTTGTATAATCTCCTTCAGATAAGTGGGCCAAATTGAAAATGTGGGCAGTGTGGGAGGGGGTGGGACTGTAGGGATACTCCCCAGGATGAGATTCATGTTTGGGGTTTGTGCTGCGTTTCGCTAAAAGTTAGTGCACACCCCACAAGTAATCATTGAATGCATTTGCAATGTCAGTGGGGTTTGTCAGAGTAATATCCCCCTTAGTGATATTACTTGGTGTTGATGGTTAGGAGGCTGGAATATATTGTTGATAACTTCCAGAAGTTAGCTGGGTTTGATGTATTTGGTGGAGATTGTCAGAGTAATATTGTGCTTTTGCATACCTTGTTTGCCTTGTGCACATGTTCCGCATGCATCTGTAGTGATTGAGATCCTTGGTAGTGCCAGTTACTTTGTAGTTTTCCACAAGGCATCCCTGAACGTAGTAGAGTGCTATAAGGTCAGGTGTAACCCATGGAAGGTGGGCCCCCCGTACCCTTATTTTGCGTAGTGGAGCATGGGTATCGCAGAGTTTAAGAACTCGGATTGGAAATAGTCGAGCGCAGAATCAGGGTCGGGAATTAAATCGATTCTGTGCCATGGGCAGTTGGTAAGGTCATCCAGAAACTGTTGTGGGTTAAGTTTTTTAAATGTTCTAGTAGGAGAACTTTAGGGCTTGAATGGGGCGGTTATTTTCCTTACCAGTACACTATTGCATGGTCACTGAAATATCAGAAGGATGCAGGATGGATTCTGCTGGGGTTTGAGGAGAGAATCCAGTCTAGCAAGGAATGGTTATGCGACTTCAGGTTTATTCGTGTGGGTTGGGAAATGAGTTGCGATAGGTTAAGTGACTTGAGTTGTATCTGGATTTTGTGGTTTTTTAGGGTCAAGCCAATTGAAGTTGAAATCCCCTAAACTACAGCTCACTCTTCTCATTCAGAGAGGAAATGGAGGCAAGAAATTGGGTGATATCAGTCAAGGATTGTAGAGGGGCTTTAGGGGGGGGGTGGGTAGCGTAGATTGCCAGCAAGCAAGATGGCTTAGAAAAGGGGGGCAGATTTTGCCAAACTAGAGTTTTCAAAGAGGGTGGACTTGGTGGGCAATGTAACAGTGTAAATTGTAAGGTGTCTGCAATAAAAATAACACCCCTCCTCCTCTCTTTGACCTATCTCTCCTAAAATGGAGTATCCCTGAATGGCGATATTTGCATCTGGGGTTTAGAGGATAGCCATGTTTCGTAGAAGAACGATGGCTTTGGGTTTATGCATAAGGCACCATGCCCTTATTCATCCAGTTTAGCAGCAGGCTCCGGATGTTTATATGGGCGACAGATAGACCTTTTTGGAATTTAAAGGTGGAATTCTCAGGGGCATGGGACAGAGCTGAAATGGGAGGACCTGGGTTAGTTTCAACATCACCTGCTAAGAGAGTAATAGTATGAGTAGGAATTTGGGTAGTTGTTTGCAAGTTGTAAATTTGTGGTGTTTTCATTTGAGTGTGCGGGGTTGGTGTGCTGGTTTTTAGAGTTCTCCACCAAATTCATAGAAGTGCAAGGCTTTTGAGATAGTTCCAGGGTGTATGGTGATCTAAGGCCCTGCTGGGAGAGAAGAACGCCGGGAGGGTACCCATTAGTGAAGGGAGCCATGGGCCCCAGTAGCGTGGTGAGGGAGGAGGAGGCGGCCATCTTGGGAGGGCACCACGTGGAAGCACAATCACCACACAAGGGTGCTTAAGAGAGGACGCCCTGTATGTCAGAAACACAGTCCTAAGGCCAGAACCTCTGGGTCCAATAACCCCACATCTACCCAGGCAAGCTGTACTGGACTAAATAAAAAATCCTATCCTGCTGCACTAAAAAGACCCCACAGTTCCTGCAACATCTCTACATCTCACCCCCCCCCCCCCCCAAAATAAATAAAAAAGGAATAAAAACAGATAAAGGGGGGACTCCAGGTGACATAGTTACATAGTTACATAGTGGATGAGGTTGAAAAAAGACGTAGGTCCATCAAGTTCAACCTATGCTAAATTTAGACAACAGATACTTGATCCTATATCTATACTTACTTATTGATACAGAGGAAGGAAAACAAAAAACCCCATTAAGGGAAAAAATCAATTCCTTCCTGACTCCAAGAATTGGCAATCGGATTAATCCCTGGATCAACATCCTTCCCATGTATACTTATTTGGTATATCCCTGTATACCTTTCCCCTCTAAAAAGATGTCCAACCTTTTTTTGAAAAAATCTATTGTATCTGTCATCACAGTCTCCATTGGTAATGAATTCCACATTTTAACTGCCCTTACTGTAAAGAACCCTTTCCTTTGTTGCTGGTGAAATTTCCTTTTACTCCAACCTTAAGGGATGGCCCGAGTCCTTTGTACTACCCGTGGGATGAATAGTTCTTTTGAAAGCTCCTTGTATTGTCCCTGAATATATTTGTATATAGTTATCATATCCCCTCTTAGACGCTTCTTTTCTAATGTAAATAAATCTAATTTAGCTAGCCTCTCCTCGTAAGTTAGAATGTCCATCCCCTTTATTAATTTTGTGGCTCTTCTCTGCACTCTCTATAGTTCCATAATGTTTTTTCTTAGGATTGGTGCCCAAAATTGTACTCCATATTCAAGGTGTGGTCTTACTAATGCTATGTAAAGGGGCATAATTATATTTACTTCCCTTCCATCCATTGCCCGTTTGATGCAAGATAAAATCTTGTTTGCCTTTGCAGCTACTGCATGACATTGGGCACTATTGCTAAGCCTGCTGTCTACAAACACTCCTAAATCCTTCTCCATCAAGGATTCCCCCAATATATCTCCATTTAATTTGTAAGTCGCCTTTTTATTCTTGTATCCTAAATGCATAACCTTACATTTATCTGTATTAAACCTCATCTGCCATTTACCTGCCCACGTTTCCAGTCTCTCCAAGTCCTTCTGAAGAGAAATTACATCCTGCTCTGATTCTATTACCTTACACAATTTAGTATCATCACACGATGGAGACTTGCTCTCGATCCCAACCTCAAGATCATTAATAAACAAGTTAAAAAGCAGGGGTCCCAGTACCGATCCCTGAGATACTCCACTCACGACTTTAGCCCAACCTGAAAAAGTTCCATTTATGACAACCCTCTGTTGTCTGTCCTTTAACCAGTTTTCAATCCAGGTGCATATATTATTACTGAGTCCAATTTTCTTTATTTTGTACACCAACCACTTGTGTGAAACCGTATCAAAAGCCTTTGCAAAATCTAAGTAGACCACATCAACTGCATTACCCTGGTCTAAATTCCTACTTACCTCCTCAAAGAAACAAATAAGGTTAGTTTGGCAAGATCTATCCTTCATAAATCCATGCTGACTATTACTAATAATTTTGTTTTCCATTAGGTATTCCTGAATATTATCCCGTATTAAACCTTCATGTAGTTCTGGCTTCGGTAAGCGGGCAATTCGGACGGATATCGATTGGGTCCTTTAATGTGCTTATTGTTGTACTGTTTTTATAATATATTAAATTCATATTTTTAGTCTATGTGTGTTCCAGCTACATATTATTATTAGAAATTTGCTAATTGTATATCTTAATATTTGCTAATTCTTGTCTGTTTGTTGTTTGTTTTGTTTGTTGTCTTTCACATGTTTTATAACAGTATACACTATGTATTTCTTTTTATTTCATGTTTGATAAACGTTGGCCGAGATCACCATCAATCCATCCGGTTGTATATTTATATTTTCATTGTTTTGATCTTTATAACGATCATTTATTGTAGATTGTGTTTAGCGCCATTGATTACCATTCCAGTGACATACTCTTGTCTGACGAGGGGTCAGAGACGTATCTAGGCAGCTACACGGGCCAATTTATATTTCCTTTTATTTCATTTATTTTCATTAGCGCTACCTATTGTTTTTTATTGTGTATTTTTTCCCCTGTCAAGGTATAGCAGCTTTTTTTATAGAGCACTAATGTCTCAGTTATTTGCATGAGAGCAAATAGACACCTAGATATTAATAACATATTTTCTGATTCCATCACCAGTGAGGTAACACACCCCAGAGTAATCAGTTCCATGAATAGAGATAAACTAGAAAAGTACTCATAACGGACGAAGCAGCTACTGGGATGTCAATCACGTTGGGAAAAATTGATTGGAACAAAAACAATCCACTGGTTTAAGAATTTTGTCCCAATTACAATGATTTACCAAAGTGATATCTCACTCTAGAGTGGAATCGCTTATGATAATGCTCTTTTGAGCTCATGCGTCTTGATCTCTAGCACGAAAAACATCACTGCCAGGAGACTTAGACCCAGAGATTATGAAGAGAAAGGCAATTTGAATCCTTCAAAAAAATTGTGAACTTACCATATGTTAGAATTCCAGGGATAAATCTAGATAGACAGCCATGCAAAAGAGTAAGTGATTAGTGTAAACCACAGAAAATTCAAAGTGTAAATTGACTATCAAAGTGGTCAGTATAGAAATTGGAAAAAAAAACAAAAAAAAAGGAAGAAAAAAACACCAACGGGCCAATGACAAATACAAAGTCATGAAGACAATACACCCTGGTAATTTTTCTCATAAAATACCTAGTCATTATAAGAAATAATCCCCCATATAAAGAGTAAAACATGATCCAGCTCCTTCACACTACACCTAAACCCAAAAAGAGGTGATACACGTCCAAAAGTACATACGCTCTAAGCGTAGCACTATGATTGAACAAACAACTACACCTGCCCCATATGGCGACCACTGGAAAAAGAAATTGACAGTATTTTTGAAAAATAAATTCAACATAAAAACAAGTATCAGCTTTAGTGGATTAGGAGCAGAACGACTCTGGGTAGTGAAGAAAAGAAAATAAACAAACATTCTCTTTTTTGATATGGAGGAACACCAAGAGCACAGCAGCAGAGAAGCAATAAGAGATCTCTGGGAGAGACAAGGAAAACTTCCAGAGGACAGAAGAGGAAGAAAACAACACCCTAGAGGAAAAAGGGAGGGTAGAAAGGGAGGAAAATCACAAAATAGTAATTGCAATCATACTAATATTTTCAATATAAGCAACAACCCCATTACAGATAGGAGAAATCGTGTTATCAAAGGGCCGTTTCTTTTGCACCTGCTCGGGCCAATAGCTTCAACTGTATGTAACGTACAAAGATACCGTAGAAAAACTGTGTCTTCAAGATAAAAATTTTTAAAGAATGATGCAGTTTCACGACTAGACCCGACGAATTCCAATTTACCTATTAATTCGCCCGTTCAAGTTCGAAATTTTAAAACCCTCACTTCTTTCCCAAATTCTGTCAGCGGCCCCCTTTGTCTAACACATTTGCAAAGAATGGTTGTGGACGATTTGGAAAACACCAAAGTCGTCAATTAAGATTAAGCGGGTACAACCTCTCTATTGAGGGAGAAGGGGGGGTCCTATCGTGCACTTGGAGGAATGAACATCTGAAATCGTTATCAAATCGCTGACAAGGGAGGGGGTTGGTAATTATGGACAAGGGATGTTACTAATTTCAGTGAATCCTGCGTATCCTTGGAGATAGGTCACTTACCAACCTCTCCTGAACCCGTACGAATCATACCACCAACAATTATTGGACATTCCTTACCACAGGGCTTGACACAGCAAATCTAACAAAACAAGAGGTTCGATTTTCTATATAATCCACACACCCATCATTCAATATTACTATAATAACGAAAATCATAAAAAATCCTACATCCCACCAGGGAGCCCATAATCATCCCGTATTCAATACTAACTCACTTGTCTCAATATATATAGACCATCCATCATCTCAACCCCCTATGTCAATCACTCCCATCATACTTAGAGACCACTACCACATCCTGCAACCCTCCATGACACTCAATCAGGCACCTAGTCATCGGTACAGGGCAATGTCACCTCACTTATCAGTCATTGACCATGTGTTTCAGGTTGTGATGCTGTGGCCGTTTCCTGGACTCAGATTTCTTCGGTTAAGATTTCCTTTAAGGACATTTTTAATTTCCAGCATTCAATTTATATTAACACATAATTTTTTTCATTTTGATATTATATTATTTGCAGGTATGTGGCACCCGCTATGGGTACCCCCCCCCACCAGGTTTGCTCCCCCGTACTGCCAACCCTGTTTATGGTCAGCTGGGAAAACCAAATCGTTGGTCGGCTGTCCTTGGAGAAACAAGCTGTGCTCTGGCGCGCTACATAGATGATGCGATTATTTTATTTGTCAGGTACCACCACCCATCATTAGAATTTTTCAGTTGTATGAAACGATAATCCTTTTAATTTACAATTCACTTTTAATTTCCAGCAATACATCGTTGATTTTTGGATTTAGTTATTTTAATAATGGCAATAAATTACATACAAAAACATATTTTAAGAGGGGTCCAGGCTAACAACATTACAATGCCAGCGTCATCACAACCCTACATGGATCAATAATCTACCCAAAAGGCCAGTTCACCGTTTGAAGCGATAATTCCACCACTGAAATTTTTCATCAGCAGGCCATCGGTTTAAAAACAAAATTATTAATAGACAATATTCTTTATACTCAACTAGATCGAGCCATATGTTGAATGATCAAATTGATAGAAGCACTCTTCTTCAATAGTAAACAAAAGGCAAATGACAGCTCGTTCTAATAATATACATTTACATACCCAATACAACCAGATGGGCCCAGCCATCAAGAACTTTACGAAGTAATTGGCCCAATTCGAGGAAGGATAGGGACTTGTAGAATCTTTTACCCCTACATCCTAAAATTATATTCACCAAAGTCTAATATGGGCAAAAAATTAGCTCCTATTGGTCCTATATCCGTCAAAATACTCGTACTAATAAACAATAAATGGGTTTTCCCTTGCATTTCATGTACAGGCCTGTAATCAGTCTAGAAGCGCCACCCGTTATAATCCATGACGCACAACGAAAAAATAACATATCAAACAGTGTATTAATTGTAATAGTATAAATGTATCTATCCCTTTGATTGTCCTGGCGGTCTGCAGTAATGTGGGTATGGAACAACTAGCCCATCAAACGCGTCCTATGAACATTTAAACATCAAAAAGGTTTAACTCACTCATAGCGTTTAGAATCCTTTTCCAGTGCATGGTGGAAGTCCAATTGGGTCTGAAATGTATGATATATAGAGCCTTACACCTAATGGCGTGGAGGGTATTATCAATACACAATTTAGGGAACGGAATCCTTTTGATCTACGAACTCCGTACAATGACTCCACAGGGCTTAAGTTGCTTTTATCTAACATCATCTGTTGGAGAAATACGTATTATGAACTTTAAAAAGATTACATTAATATTTAGTCCAAAATATTTCACATAATATGTCACTTTACTAGTTCATGTTCTTAAGATTAGTAGTCACACATTATATGATTTTATTATATCGTATATCTCTAGTTACACGTTATAACATTACACATAATTCATCATTGGGTATATATACACAATGGTAAGTTATATATTTATGAATCATTAATTAATTCTTTTATAAGTATTACATGCACCATAGGTATTCACTTCCATGTAACCACTATTAGTATTCTGCTAACATACATGACGTAGATCTCTTTCAAACAACCAGACTATGTCATCGAAATCCTAGCTATGTTGGGACCTAAATCTTTAGATTCACTCTTGATCATATCTGTTTATTACCAATGGTCACCAATCCATATACAGCATTGCTTGTCTATCCTTATCTTTAAAAATAATTGTTAATAATATATTTAAATAATAATATATTTTATTATCTTCTAATTTTGATGCCATTTCTAATTGTTTGATATGTTTTCTGTTTCCATATATATGTAGTTTCACTGTTTTCTAATGTTATAGGTATTTTTATGTATTTATGGTGTGATGATATATGTCGCAGTTTATATTTAGATCACTGCCCGCTCTGAGCGGGACTGTATTACAGGTGCTTGCACTTTAAAAATTGATAAATAACGGACACACAGGGACTACTTATTCAATTTAAACCCTGATGAAAGGAAGCCGTAGCTTCTGTGAAACGCGTTGGTGGTCCCGTTATCCCCCGTTGACCGTCAGCTCACTATTCCATTGCCAGCCCAGCGTGGCAGTGCAGAGTTCTGTGACACACAGGTGGTACTTGCCGCCATTTGGATGATACGCGACCCGCGGAGGAAGCAGGGAAGATTTTGCGGTTGGGCGGGGGTTTGCCGTCAATACTGTGACCGGGAGCTCTTGCGCATGACCGGAAGCTTCCACATCAAGACAGTGTTCCTGCCCCTGTCAACCGAGTGGAGGGACGCTTTCTCCATTTCTACACCATCAGCACGCTTCTTTGGCTAATTTCTATGTGAAATCCATCTGTAAGCTGTGCCGTTGTGTAAGATAGAAATGTTTATTGGTGTATTTGTGAGGAGGGGATATCTCTTAATTAATATTTCGCACCGCGGTTTATAGTCTGGGGGGGGGGGGGGGGACTCGGTAAGCGGGCAATTCGGACGGATATCGATTGGGTCCTTTAATTGTGCTTAATTGTTGTACATGTTTTTATAATATATTAAATTCATCATTTTTAGTCTATTGTGTGTTCCAGCTACACTATTATTATTCGAATATTTGCTAATTGTATATCTTAATATTTGCTAATTCTTGTCTGTTTGTTTGTTTGTTTGTTTGTTTGTCTTTCACATGTTTTATCAGTATTACACTATGTATTTCTTTTTTTTATTTCATGTTTGATCAACGTTGGCCGAGATCACCCATCAATTCCATCCGGTTGTATATTTATATTTTCATTGTATTTGTATATTTATACGATCATTTATTGTAGATTGTGTTTAGCGCCATTGATACCATTCCAGTGACATACTCTTGTCTGACGAGGGGTCAGAGACGTATCTAGGCAGCTACACGTGGCCAATTTATATTTCTTTTATTTCATTTATTTTCATTAGCGCTACCTATTGTTTTTTATTCTGCCCATGTGAATGGTTTCTTCCTGAGGTCATGGTGTCTGAGGAGAAGCTTTTTTCGAGAGAACTGAATGGTTCCCACACTCTGAACATGAAATGTTTTCTCTGTAGAATCTGCTCATGGTTGAGAGCTAAGTCTGATTGAGAAAAGCTTTACTACACTCTGCAAATGTGAATGGTTTCTCGTCTATAGAGTCCTTCTGGTTGCCTGCGAGATTTTTCGGAGGAGAACTGAATTGGTTTCCCACACTCTGCACATGTGAATGGGTTCTCCCCTGTATGAATCTTTGATGATTGAGGAGGGGTCTTCTTTGGTACGTAAGGTTCCCACACACTATTACAGTAAAAGGAGTCACTGCGTCTGAATCATCTGCTGTTGAAAAGGTTTCCCCTTCAGTGAGAAACCGCTCCCACCATCTGTACATGTAAGGTTTGCCCCAAGTGGGGACACAAGGTGTTTGTTTGAGCAGGTCCCTGTTAGAGTTGAGAAGCTTTTGCCACCCTGACAACAGAGAAAAATTCTGAGCATCGTGGTTCTTCTTAATCTGTCGCATAAAATTTTGCTGGGAACCATTTTAGAGTCAGTCTCCGCTGTGTGCTTGTCCAATGTCTGTTAAGTTCACCATCATGTGGCATGGTTCCTTGATGGTCCAAAGTGGCAGAGATCATTGTTTGTGGAACTTCTGGGCTGCGAGGAGCAGACAAGCTTCTGGAGTATCAGAGCTCAAGTTCTGTTCCTCATTCTGGCCGTTGTCTCTAACAGAAAGTAAACAAAAAAGACAGAACAAATGTTTCAACTCTGTAAATTCAAATTAATGAACGCAAAATTACAAATCCAAACACTGAATAATTTATTTCACCAATACTTATTAAAAAATATTCTCTTCGCCAGGGGTTTTGTTGAAATTGTGGGCACATGGAATCAAGTGGCCCTAATGACTTTGGTGGGTGTCCCGAAGGAATGAAATGTATTTGAGAAGCTCTCCGTGAAAATAATTGATTACATATATAACTGTATTTATAACGGATTCATTATTCCAGCGGTGCACCAACTGGGGTGAGCAAGATTGTTATGGGGGGTGCAGGCGGCGGGGCTGGCGGCGGATTTTGCCTGGAGCAGAGAGGAAAAAGCTGTCGTAGCACTGCAATGTCTCTTTCGGCCTTTAGGTGGCGCTGATCGCAACAGCCCTGAAGGACACCCTTTGTTGCATGCAGGGGGAGGGGAGAATGAAGTGTGAGGGGGGGTCAGGGGGAGGGAGGGGGGGAGGGTCATCGCGGGAGGGGGTAAAAGCGACATGGGTGGGATGAGAAACATATGGAGGGAGAGAGAAAAGGAGAGGGAAAAGAAGAGGGAAGGAGGGGGAGGAGAAAGAGAGGGAGAGAGAGAGGGGGAGAGGAGAGGGAGGAGAGGGTTGAGAGAGAGAGAGGGCGGTGGGAGAGAGAGAGGGGGGGGGAGGAGATGAGAGAGCGGGGGAGAGAGAGAGAGAGAGAGGAGATGGGGAGAGAGAGGGAGGAGAAGACGCTGGAGGGATGGTGAGACACACTGAGGGGGAGGGAGAGTGAGACACACTGGGGGGGGGAGAGTGAGAGTGAGACACACTGGGGGGGGGGAGTGAGAGTGAGACACTGGGGGGAGAGTGAGAGTGAGAGACTGGGGGGAGGGAGAGAGGGAGACACTGGGGGGAGGGAGAGAGTGAGAGACTGGGGGGAGGGAGAGAGAGACAGACTGGGGGGAGAGAGAGAGAACTGGGAGGGAGGGAGAGGAGAGAGAGGACTGGGGGGAGGGATGAGAGAAAACGGGGGAGGGACAGAGAGAGGGAGAGAGAGACAGGAGGGAGGGAGAGAGAGGACCACGGGGGAGGGAGAGAGGACACGAGGGGAGGGGGAGGGAGAGAGGAGAGAGACGGGGGGAGGGAGAGAGACACGGAGGGAGGAGGAGAGAGAACTACGGGGGGAGGAGGAGACCGGGGGGAGGGAGAGAGAGAAGAGACAGGGGGCGAGGGAGGGGGTGAGAGGAACGGGGGGAGGAGAGAGACACGGGGGGAGGGAGAGAGGACACGGGGAGGACGAGAGAAAACGGGGGGGAGGGAGAGAGCCACGGAGGAGTGAGAGAGACACGGGGCGGAGGGAGAGAGACCGGGGGAGGGGAGAGAGGGGACACGGGTGGGAGGGAGAGAAGAGAGACACGGGGGGAGGGGAGAGAGACACGGGGGGAGGGAGGAGGACACGGGGGGGAGGGAGAGAGACACGGGGGGGAGGAGAGAGACAAGGAGGAAGAAGGAGAGGGAACCGGGAAGAGGGAGAGACCACGGGGAAGCGAGAGAAATGCGGGGGAGGGCGTGGAGACACGGGGGGAGGGAGTGAGACACGGGGGGAGGGAGTGAGACAGGGGGGAGGGAGAAGTGGAGACACGGGGAGGGAGTGAGACCCGGGGGGAGGGAGAGAGACACGGGGGGAGGGAGAGAGACACGGGGGGAGGGAAGACAGGGGGAGGGAGACACAGGGGAGGGAGGCACGGGGGGAGGAAGACACGGGGGGAGGAGAGAGACACGGGGGGAGGGAGAGAGAGACACGGGGGGAGGGAGAGACACGGGGGGAGGGGAGAGAGAGGAGAGACACGGGGGGGGAGGAGAGAGACACGGGGAGGAGGGAGGAGAGACACGGGGGAGGGAGGAGAGACACAGGGAGGGAGAGGAGAGGACACGGGGGGGAGGAAACATGGGGGGGGGGGAGAGGAGAGAGAGGAGAGAGAGGGGAGAGAGAGAGAGAAGAGGGAGAGAGACACGGGAGAGGGAGAGAGACAGGGGGGAGGGAGAGAGACAAGGGCGGGAGGGAGGAGAGACACGGGGGAGGAGAGAGACACAGGGGGAGGGAGAGAGACACGGGGGGAGGAGAGAGACACGGGGGGAAGGGAGAGAGACACGGGGGGGGGGGGAGAGAAACACGGGGGGAGGAGAGAGACACGGCGGGGAGGGAGACACGGGTGGGGGAGAGAGACACGGGGGGTGGGAGAGAGACACGGCGGGGAGGGAGAGAGACACGGGGGGAAGGGAAGAACGGGGGGGAGGGAGAGACAGGGGGGGAGAGACAGGGGGGAGGGAGACCACTGGAGTGGGAGTTAGGGAGAGTGAGGAGACCTGGGAGTAGGGAGAGGAAGAGACACTGGGGGAGGATAGAGGCATAGGGAGGGAGAAAGAGAGAGTGGGGGGAGGGAGGGATGACACTGAGGGGAGGGATAGAGAGACACTGGAGGGGGAGTGAGAAATACGGGAGAGGGGGAGAATGGGGGAGTAGTTCCTGATGTGGCGGGGAGATGGGAGATAGACGCGATTAAGAATACAGCATAAATGGGGACGTATTAGACAAATATCATAATATAACGAGAGACGGGGGGAGGGAGAGAAGAGAGACACGGGGAGGGAGACACTGGGAGTAGGGAGAAGACACTGGGAAGTAGGAGAGAGACACTGGGAGTAGGAGAGAGTGAGCGACACTGGGGGAGGGAGGGGAGGCACTGGGGGAGGTGAGAGAGGGCACTAGGAGGAGGAGAAAGAGATTAACACACTGGGGGAGGGAAAGAGAGAGTGGGGGGGAGGGATTGAACACTGAGGGGAGGGATTAGAGAGACACTGGAGGGGGAGTGAGAAATACTGGGAGAGGGGGAGGGATGGGGGAGAGGCGTGTGGAACGTGGAAGAGGGAAAGAGAGGTCATGATTGTGGGGGGAGAGAGGGCATCATAATACAGCATAAATGGGGACGCTCGCTATTAGACAAATATTCATAATATTATTTTTAAGTGATTTGTAATTTGGGATAAATACTTTTTGATGTTGTCCGGGTTTTTTGCTTTTGAAAACTGGCACCATAGCGGCGGCCAAACGTGGAGAGAGCAGGGGCTGCGGAGACGGGTACGAAGGATGACCACAAGAGAAGATGGCTCCAAAGAGGCTAGAGGGAGGGAGCATGCCCCAGACAGCAGGGACATCAACGGCTGCAGTCTGGCCGGAATGTGGGAGTGATTGAGCTGCAGTGCACCTTGCGTGTCTGATGATGTGGCTGGGAGAGAGGGGAGTTCTGGCAGGTTCCCTTTTAAGACCAACGAGCTGAACACCCATTGGAGCGAGAAGGGAGTGGTAGAAGGAGGTGGTGAATGCACCCTCAAATGGATTGCCTTTGTCACCAGAAAAAGAAAAACATATACTAGATGCAAGCCAAACAATAAAATAAACAGTGGCTCCAATACTAGTATACTGCTGCGCGCACGCCTTGCGCCCAGGATTTGTGAAAATGGGGAGTGGGGGGAGGGAGAAGAACACTGGGGGGGAGGGAGGGAGCGGAGACACAACTGGGGGGGGTGGGGAGAGAGGGACACTGGGGGGGGAGCAGGGGGAAGGGAGAGAGACACTGGGGGGAGGGAGGGAAGAGACAGGGGGAGGGAGAGGAAACTGGGGGGAGGGAGAGCGAACTGGGGGGAGGGAGAGAGAGGAGGAGAGAGACACTGGAGGCAAAGCCGAGACTTGTGAACTTGCTGCAGGAGATTGTAGACGCGTGGCGGGGCGTGGCGGGGGTGGGGGAAGCGTCACAAGGCTGGTTCGCCAGGATTGCTGAAACAGCTTCCACATGCGCTGACGTAGTGTGATTTTGATTACATAGGAAGGGGGGTTGGGGGGGCCGAGAAATTTCAATGGATGAAAAGGGGGCCGCAGCATAAAAAGTTTGCTCACCCCTACATTATGCACAAACTGGGGAGAGCAGATTTGTTTATGATGGTGAAATGTATTCATTATTTAAGGATACATGTACATCCTCAAATAATTCAACACGAAAATGGTCCATGAGAAGTTAAAGTAAGGAACGCCTGGTCTATCATATTAGTGCGTTAAAATATCAACTAAACCAACAGCAATCTATAGGGGTAAAGATACTGTTAGTGCCCATGAATGTATGTCTTTATTTATATAAGGCCCCGCAGGTACAGGCAACCCCGGTTTAAGACACTCACTTTAAGATCACTGCGAGTAGGATACATCGCCCAATAGCAAACGGGTAGCTTAGCGTCATGCGCCGTACATCACGTCCTACAGTAATTCCGGCTCCCTACCTGTAGCCGAATCGTCGCTAAGCAAGGGAGACTATAGATCCTGTACAAGGCAGTTATTTACATCATTTATTTTGCACGTTAGATGAGATTTGCAGCAGTCATTACAGTCGATAAGTGGGAAAAAGTGGGGTTCATTAAGTGCATTTTTCGCTTTCATACAGCCTCCGGTTCCATGCGTACGTTAAGTGGGTTATCCTGTACTCAGTGGGTTTACAGCAAAAACAATACCGTTACAGGGAATATAATAAAATAAAGTGCAACAAACAAAACGAAAATAGGAATGGAAACCCTGCCTGGAGAGCTTACAAATCTAGGGATGCAGGGACTACATGCCCATGTATTTCTGCCATAAGACCCACAACTAAACCTGCTCCATTTTGTGTAATTGCGCCAGTCACAAATACTATTCATATAATTCCCAAGCACGGGCTGGGGTAATATTGACTCTCTCTTTTCTCTCTCTCACATTCAAACCAAAGAGAAAAAAAAGGCGCACTGCAGAAAAGAAGACTGGAGGCAAAAGCAGAAAAAATTACAAGAATTTATTGAGACCACAGCTAAGCTAAAAACAAAAAAAGCTGTGTGTGCTGTGCACGCGCCATAGTAAGTGAAACTCTTTGTGTGTTGTAAGCAAATATAAATAACAAATATTATTACTGCTTAGAGCATGAGGAATTTGATTGGCCAGGGTAATGTTTCTTGGACAAGCCGTACCAGCATCTGGGGATGTTGAGCGGGGAAGGTGGGGGGTGCCTCAGAGGTGGGGTGGGAGGGGGGGAATAGGCACATCATTCTGGGGCAGGTTCGGCGATTCACTGGCGTGTTGTGTTCAGAGTGTGTGGGAGTTGCATCAGACGTGTGGGGTGCTGTGTGTCCGTCTGCATGCGATGTGTTAGTGTGCTTGTGCCAGTGTGCGTGTGTGTGTCAGTGTGTCAAGTGGGGTGTGCGGTCGAGGAAGTGCGCGTCATCAGTGTGGTTGGTGTGTGGCGGCGGTCAGAGTGCGTGCGTGTGGGGTTAGTGTGCGGTGTGTGTAGAGTGTGCCGTGCATGTGTGTCAGAGTTGTGAGTGTGTTCAGAGTCGTGCTGAGTGGTCAGGTGTGCATGCGTGATCAGAGTGTGCTTGCGTGTGTCAGTGTGTGCGTGAGTGTGTCAGTGTGCATGAGTGTGTCAGTGTGCGTGCGTTGTGTTAGTGTGCGTTGAGTGTGTCAGAGTGTTGAGTGGTGGTCAGAGTGTGAGTGAATGTGTCAGAGTGTGCGTGAGTGTGTCAGAGTGTCGAGTGCGTGTGTGTCAGTGTGTGGATGCGTGTGTAAGACGCTGTGCCGTGCGGTGTCAGTGTTGCACGTGCGTGTGTAAGAGTGCGCTGGTGTGTCAGCAGTGCACGTGCGTGTGTTCAGTGGCGCGTGCGTGTGTCAGTGTGCGCGTGCGGGTGTCAGTGTGCGTGAGTGTGGTAAGTCAGTGTGCGTGCGGTGTCAGTCAGTAGTGCGTGCTTGTGTCAGGTGCGTGAGTGTGTCAGTGTGATTGTGGTCAGGGGAGGTGTCAGTGTGCGTGTGGCAGGTGCGTGTGTGCGTGTGCGTGTGTCAGTGTGATGCGTGTGTCAAGTGTGCGCGCATGTGTCAGGTGTGAGTCAGCAGTGATGTGTGTGTGTTGTATGTCAGTGTATGTGTGTTGGTGATATCTCTCTGTATGTTGTCCTTGCCCCTCTCTCCTGACTCCCCCCCCTCCTCTCCTGACTCCACCAGCAAAATTGGCCCCCCCCAGCACTCTTTGTACTACCCAGCACCCTTGTCCTCACCCAGCACCTTGTCCTCCCCCAGCACCCTTTGTCCTCCCCAACACCCTTGTCCACTTGTCTGCACCCTGCTCCCAGCAACTTGTCCTGCCCCCCTGCTCCCAGCACCCTTGTCTGCCCCCTGCTCCAGCACCCTTGTCTGCCCCAGCACCCGTGTCCTGCTGCCCCCCAGCACCCTTTCCTGCCCCCCAGCACCATTGTCCTGGCCCGCACCCTTGTCCTCGCCCCAGCCCACCCTTGTCCTGTGCCCCAGCACCCTTGTCCTGCCCCAGCACCCTTTGTCTTGCCCCCCGCAACCTTGACATGCCCCCTGCACTCTTGTCTGCCCACTTGCAGTCGTCACTCAGGGGCATCAGGGTACCCCGGTCTCTCTATGTTTGGGCCGTCACCGCCACCCAACACCACCCGCAACCCTCGTGCTGTGCTGTCATCGTTCAACGGGGGATCGGGGAGGGATGGGGACGCTAATCTCCACTTCGCCGCGACGCTGCTAAGAGGGCGGGCGAATATGCGCATGCGCGCCTCGCATCAACGGACGATTGTGCGCAGGCTCGCACAGATAGCTTCCTGGCATGAGGGACCCGTTGGGACGGTCAAATCTGCTGCGATGCGCCTCAACCTCCCATGTCGTTGTGCGGAAGGAGTGGGGGGAATCGCCGCCGCCATATGTTAGGGGGGGGGGAGTGGCAGCAATTAGGGAGCGGCAGAGAGCAGGCTGTGGGGGAGCGAGAGAAAGGGGGGTGGGGGGGAGACGTGATAGTACAATGCCTTTACATTTCGCCCAACTCTCCAGTTTTGCCCATCAGAAGAGGTGCCACTAAGAAAAGTTTCACTTCAAAACCTCCAGAGAGACTTCCGGTGACGTCAAGAGGATGGCAGCTGAAGGAGAAGCTGCCGAACCCTCTGAATGAATATTTAAAAAGCTATTAAATAATAAAACAAACCAGCAAAAAAACAAAGGAAGAATCCTAAGTAAACACCCAAAGATTCTTGCTCCGGTGACTTGCTGGGCTCCGGAGTGGATGGTTCGGCGAGCGGTTGTCTGAGACCGCCAGCGAGGCCCCTGCCCACGTGCGGGACTTGCACCTCTGCCAGCCCGCAAAATTCAAACCCGACGGAGACGAGACCGGAGAGGGAGGCGGCGGAACTCTAAGCGCCTCCGGGAGCCACGAATAGCGGGGAGCTGGTGCGCGACGGGGGCGGAAACCCCGACCACGGTGGTAAGAGAAGGCCCGTGTGGCCGCTGAGGCCGGAGGAAGGCCGCGAGCGGAGACCCACGCTACGGTCAAACTCACTCCTCCCAAGAGCGGTACACATAAACAAAAAGGTACAAACTGATCTAGAGCCCTGCGGGAGAGAAGAACGCCGGGGAGGGTACCCATTAGTGAAGGGAGCCATGGGCCCCCAGTAGCGTGGTGAGGGAGGAGGAGGCGGCCATCTTGGGAGGGCACCACGTGGAAGCACACACACCACACAAGGTGCTAAGAAGAGGACCCTGTATGTCAGAAAAAAACAGTTAAGGCCAGAACCTCTGGGTCCAATAACCCCACATCTACCCAGGCAAGCTGTAATGGACTAAATAAAAAATCCTATCTGCTGCACTAAAAGACCCCACAGTTCCTGAACAGCTCTACATCTCACCCCCCCCCCCCAAAAAATAAAAAAGGAATAAAAACAGATAAAAGGGGGGACTCCAGGTGACAAGTTACATAGTTACCTAGTGGATGAGGTTGAAAAAAGACGTTAGGTCCATCAAGTTAAACCTATGCTAAATTTAGACAACAGAAACTTGATCCTATATTATACTACTTATTGATACAGAGGAGGAAGGAAACAAAAAACCCCCATTAAGGGAAAAATCAATTCCTCCTGACTCCAGAATTGGCAATAGGATTAACTCCTGGATCAACATCCTTCCATGTATACTATTGGTATATCCCTGTATACCTTTCCCCTCTAAAAAGATGTCCAACTTTTTTTGAAAAATCATTGATATGTCATCACAGTCTCCATGAGTAATGAATTCCACATTTTAACTGCCCTTACTGTAAAGACCCTTTCCTTTGTTGCTGGTGAATTTGCTTTTCTCCACCCTAAGGGATGGGCCGGTCCTTTGTACTACCGTGGGATGAATAGTTCTTTGAAAGTCCCTTTGTATTCCCTGAATATATTTGTATATAGTTATCATATCCCCTCTTAGACGCTTCTTTTCTAATGTAAATAAATCTAATTTAGCTAGCCTCTCTCGTAAGTTAGAATGTCCATCCCCCTTTATTAATTTTGTGGCTCTTCTCTGCATACTCTCTAGTTCCATAATGTTTTTTAGGATTGGTGCCCAAAATTGTAACTCCATATTAAGGTTGTGGTCTTACTAATGCTATGTAAGGGGTCATAATTATATTTACTTCCCTTCAATCCATTGCCCGTTTGATGCAAGATAAAATTTGTTTGCCTTTGCAGACTACTGCATGACATTGGGCACTATGCTAAGTGCTGTCTACAAACACTCCTAAATCCTTCTCCATCAAGGATTCCCCCATATATCTCCATTTAATTTGGAAGTCGCCTTTTATTCTTGTATCCTAAATGCAAACCTTACATTATCTGTATTAAACCTCATCTGCCATTTACCTGCCCACGTTTCCAGTCTCTACCAGTCCTTCTGAAGAGAAATTACAATCCTGCTCTGTTCTATTACCTTACACAATTTAGTATCATCAGCAAAGATGGAGACTTGCTCTCGATCCCAACCTCAGATCATTAATAAACAAGTTAAAAAGAAGGGGGTCCCAGTAGTACGATCCCTGAGACTCCACTCACGACTTTAGCCCACCTGAAAAAGTTCCATTTATGGACAACCCTCTGTTGTCTGTCCTTTAACCAGTTTTCAATCCAGGTGCTGCATATATTATTACTGAGTCCAATTTTTTTATTTTGTACACCAAACCTGGTGTGTGAAACCGTATCAAAAGCTTTGCAAAATCTAAGTAGACCACATCAACTGCATTACCCTGGCTAAATTCCTACTACTCCCAAAGAAACAAATAAGGTTAGTTTGGCAAGATCTATCCTTCATAAATCCATGCTGACTATTACTAAATTTGTTTTCCATTAGGTATTCCTGAATTTATCCCGTATTAACCTTCAGTAGTTTCTGGGGCTTCGGTAAGCGGGCGGGGCAATTCGTGGGGGGAGCGGATATCGATTGGTCCTTTAATGGTGCTTCAATTGTTGTACACTTTTTTTATAATATATTAAATTCATAATTTTTAGTCATTGTGTTCCGCTACACTATTAATTATACGAAATTTGCTAATTGTATATCTTAAATTTGCTAATTCTTGCGTGTTTGGGTTGTTTGTTTTGTTTGTTGTCTTTTCACCTTTTTATATCATATAACAAATGTATTCTTTTTATTTCATGTTTGATCAAAACGTTGGCCGAGAATACCCATCAATCCATCCGGTTGTATATTTATATTTTCATTGTATTTGATTCTTTATGACGATTCATTTATTGTTAGATTGTGTTTAGCGCCATTGATTACCATTCCAGTGACTACTTCTTGCTCTGACGAGGGGTCAGAGACGTATCTACGGCAGGCTACACGTTGGCCAATTATATTTCCTTTTATTTCATGTTATTTTCATTAGCCGCTACCTTTTTTATATTTATTGTTTTTTATTGTGTATTTGTCCCTGTCAAGGTATAGCAGCTTTTTTATAGAGCACTAGTCTCAGTTATTTGCATGAGAGCAATAGACACTAGATATAATAACATATTTTTGATGATCCATCACCATGATTGAGGAGACAACCCCAGAGTAATAGGCATGAATAGAGATAAACTAGAAAGTACTCATAACGAAGACGAAGCAGCTATGGGATGCAATCCTTTGGCGAAAAATTGTTGAACAAAAAGCATTCCCACGTGGTTTAAGAATTTTGTCCCAATTACATGATTTACAAAGTGATTCCTTCACTCTAGAGTGGATCGCATTATGATAATGCTCTTTGGCTCATGCGTCTTTGATCTCTAGAAGAAAAAATCACTCCAGGAGACTATACACCCAGAGATTATGAAGAGAAAGGCAATTTGAATCCTTCAAAAAAATGGTGAATTACCATTGTTAGAATTCCAGGAGTAAATCTAGGATAGACAGCATGCAAAAGGAAGTGATTAAGTGTAAACACAGAAAATTCAAAGTGTAAATTGACTATCAA
Organism: Ascaphus truei; assembly: GCA_036426205.1. Classification (NCBI taxonomy): domain Eukaryota; kingdom Metazoa; phylum Chordata; class Amphibia; order Anura; family Ascaphidae; genus Ascaphus; species Ascaphus truei. The sequence continues at coordinate 303,892,690 of CM071568.1, forward strand.
AGTGGTCAGTATAGAAATTGGAAAAAAAAAAAAAAAAAAAAAAACAAAAAAAAAAAAAGGAAGAAAAAAAACACACGGGCCAATGACCAAATACAAAAGTCAAAAGACAATACACCCTGGTAAATTTTTTCTCATTAAAATACCTAGTCATTATAAGAAAATAATCCCCCATACTAAAGAGAGAGAACAGGATCCAGCTCTTCAACTACACATAAACCCAAAAAGAGGTGATACACGTCCAAAAGTACATAGCTCTAGCGTAGCACGTTGATTGAACAAAAACTACACCTGCCCCATATGGCAACCACTGGAAAAAGGAAATTGACAGTATTTTTGGAAAAATATTCAACATAAAAAACAAGTATCAGCTTTAGTGGATTAGAGCAGAACGACTTCTGTGTGAGGAAGAAAGAAAATACACAAACATTCTCTTTTTTTAGATTGGAGGAAAACCAAGAGCAGCAGCATGCAAGAGAAGCAATAAGCGATCTCTGGGAGAGACAGGAAATAACTTCCAGAGACAGAAAGAGGAAAGAAAAAACACCCTAGAGGAAAAAAGGGAGGGTAGAAAAGGGGAGGCAAAATCAACAAAATAGTACATTGCAATCATACTAATATTTCAATATAAGCAACACCCATTACAGATAAGGAGAAATCGTGTTATCAAGGGCCGTCTTTTGCACCTGGCTCAGGGGCCAATAGCTTCACACTGTATGTAAGTACAAAGATAGTAAGAAAAACTGTGTCTTAAGACTATTTTTTAAAGAATGATGCATTTCCGACTAGAACCCGATGAATTCCAAATTTACCTATTAAATTGCCCGGTTCAAGTTCGAAATTTAAAAACCCTTCATTCTTTCCCAAATTCTGTCAGCGGCCCCCTTTGTTAACACATTTGCAAAGATGGTTGTGGACGATTTGGAAAACACAAAGTCGTCAATTAAGATTAAGCGGGACAACCTCTCTATTGAGGAGAAGGGGGGGGGTCCTACTGCCTTGGAGCGAATGATCTATCGTTATAAATCAGCTGACAAGGGAGGGGGGTTGGTAATTAGGACAAGGGATTTATAATATTCAGGAATCCTGCGTATCCTTGGAGTAGGTCCAACTTACCAACCCCTCTCCTAGAACCCGACGAATATACCACCAACAATTATTGGACATTCCTACCACAGGGCTTGAGCAACAGCAGAATCTAACAAAACAAGAGGTTCGATTTTCTAATAATCCACACACCATCATCAATATTACATAATACAGAAAATTCATAAAAAATCTACAATACCACCCGGGAGCCCATAATATCCGGTATTCAAATAACTAACTAGCACTTGTCTCAATATTATAGACCATCATTTCAACCCCCATATGTCAATCAGCTCCATCATATCTTAGAGACCACTACCACATCCTGCAGGGACCCTCCATGACACCTCAATGGCAGGCACACTATCATCGGTACAGGTGGACAGATGTCACCTCACTTTATACAGTCATTGACCAATGGTCAGGGTTGTGTGATGCTGTGGCCGTTTCCTGGACTCAGATTCTTCGGTTTAAGATTTCCTTTAAGACATTTTTAATTCAGCCTTCAATTTATAGTAACACATAATTTTTTTCATTTTGATAATTATATTATTGCAGGTATGTGGCCCCGCTATGGTACCCCCCCCCCACCAGGTTTGCTCACCCCAGTTATGCCAACCTGTTTATGGGCAGCTGGGAAAAAACATCAGTTGGTCGGCTGTCTTGGGAGCAAGCTGGTGCTCTGGCGGCGCTAATAGATGATATTATTTTATTTGGTAAGGACCACCCCCATCAATTAGAATTATTTCAGTTGTTATGAACGATAATCCTTAAATTTACAATTCACGTTTAATTCCAGCAATACATCTGTTGATTTTTGGATTTCGTTATTTTAATAATGGACATAAATTACATACAAAAAACAGATTTTAAGAAGGTCCAGGGCTAACAACATTACATGCCAGCAGTCATACAACCCTACATGGATCATAATATACCCAAAAGGCCAGTTCACCGTTTGAAGCGAATAATTCCACCACTGAAATTTTCATCAGCAGGCCATGATTAAAAAACAAAATTATTAAAGACAATATTCTTTATACTAAACTAGATCGAGCCATATTTTGAAGTGGGATCAAATTGATAGAAGAACTCTTCTTCAATAGAAACAAAAAAAGCAAAGAAAGCTCTCTAAAAATACCATTTACTACCCAATACAACCAGATGGGCTCACAGCCATCAAGAACTTTACGTAAGTATTGGCCAATTTGAGGAAGGATAGGGACTGTAGATCTTACCCCATACATCCTAAAATATATTCACCAAAGTCTAAATATGGGCCAAAAAATTAGCTCATAGTTGTCCTTATCCGTCAAAAATACTCGTACTAATTAAACAATAAAATGGGTATTTCCCTTGCATTTCATGTACAGCCTGTAATAGTCTAGAAGCGCCAGTTTAAATAATCATGACCACAACGAAAAAATAACAATATCAACAGTGATTAATTGTAATAGTATAAAATGTAATCTATCCCTTTGAGTTGTCCTGGCGAGTCTGCAGTATGTGGGTATGACAACTGGCCCATCAAACGCCGTTTCTCTATGAACATTTAAAACATCAAAAAGGTTTAATCACTCATAGCGTTTAGAATCCTTTTCCAGTGCATGGTGGAAGTCCAATTGGGTCTGAAATGTATGATATATAGAGCCTTACACCTAATGGCGTGGAGGGTATTATCAATACACAATTTAGGGAACGGAATCCTTTTGATCTACGAACTCCGTACAATGACTCCACAGGGCTTAAGTTGCTTTTATCTAACATCATCTGTTGGAGAAATACGTATTATGAACTTTAAAAAGATTACATTAATATTTAGTCCAAAATATTTCACATAATATGTCACTTTACTAGTTCATGTTCTTAAGATTAGTAGTCACACATTATATGATTTTATTATATCGTATATCTCTAGTTACACGTTATAACATTACACATAATTCATCATTGGGTATATATACACAATGGTAAGTTATATATTTATGAATCATTAATTAATTCTTTTATAAGTATTACATGCACCATAGGTATTCACTTCCATGTAACCACTATTAGTATTCTGCTAACATACATGACGTAGATCTCTTTCAAACAACCAGACTATGTCATCGAAATCCTAGCTATGTTGGGACCTAAATCTTTAGATTCACTCTTGATCATATCTGTTTATTACCAATGGTCACCAATCCATATACAGCATTGCTTGTCTATCCTTATCTTTAAAAATAATTGTTAATAATATATTTAAATAATAATATATTTTATTATCTTCTAATTTTGATGCCATTTCTAATTGTTTGATATGTTTTCTGTTTCCATATATATGTAGTTTCACTGTTTTCTAATGTTATAGGTATTTTTATGTATTTATGGTGTGATGATATATGTCGCAGTTTATATTTAGATCACTGCCCGCTCTGAGCGGGACTGTATTACAGGTGCTTGCACTTTAAAAATTGATAAATAACGGACACACAGGGACTACTTATTCAATTTAAACCCTGATGAAAGGAAGCCGTAGCTTCTGTGAAACGCGTTGGTGGTCCCGTTATCCCCCGTTGACCGTCAGCTCACTATTCCATTGCCAGCCCAGCGTGGCAGTGCAGAGTTCTGTGACACACAGGTGGTACTTGCCGCCATTTGGATGATACGCGACCCGCGGAGGAAGCAGGGAAGATTTTGCGGTTGGGCGGGGGTTTGCCGTCAATACTGTGACCGGGAGCTCTTGCGCATGACCGGAAGCTTCCACATCAAGACAGTGTTCCTGCCCCTGTCAACCGAGTGGAGGGACGCTTTCTCCATTTCTACACCATCAGCACGCTTCTTTGGCTAATTTCTATGTGAAATCCATCTGTAAGCTGTGCCGTTGTGTAAGATAGAAATGTTTATTGGTGTATTTGTGAGGAGGGGATATCTCTTAATTAATATTTCGCACCGCGGTTTATAGTCTGGGGGGGGGGGGGGGGACTCGGTAAGCGGGCAATTCGGAAGGATATCGATTGGGTCCTTTAATTGTGCTTAATGTTGTACATGTTTTTTAATATATTAAATTCATCATTTAGTTATTGTGTGTTCAGCTACACTATTATTATTCGAATAGTTGCTAATTGTATATTTAATATTTTGTAATTCTTGATGTTTGTTTGTTTGTTTGTTTGTTTGCTTTCACATTTTACGTATACACTATGTATATTCTTTTTTATCATGTTTGATCAACGTGGGCCGCGGATCACCCATTCAATTCAAATCCGGTTGTATATTATTTTAGTGTATTTGTAATTGACGATTCATTTATTGTAGATTGTGTTTAGCGCCATTGATACCATTCCAGTGACATACTCTGTATGACGAGGGGTCAGAGGAAGTATCTAGGCAGGCTTAACGGGTCCAATTCTATTTCTTTTATTTCATTTATTTTCATTAGCGCTACCTATTGTTGTTTATTATTTTTATTGTTTTTTAATGTGTTTTAGGTAGTTCCCCTACTATTGACCGTCAGGTTACATGGTCTGTAAATTTCCCGATTGTGATCTAGCTCCTTTTTAATATAGGCACCACATCTGCTTCCGGGCAAATCTTGTGCCGGTACCGAGCATGTGGGAAATGGAGTCCTTGAATATAAAATACAGGCATTACCCGCATAACGTACGCAATGGGAGCCGGAGCATGTAGGGAAGCGGGGGAAAATGCATTAAAGTGACGCACTAACTTTTTTCCCATATGAGGCAGTCATGTGTACGTACGCACCACTTATCGAGGCATGTACTGTACTGCAATCGTCATATACGTGCTTAACTGATGTAAATAACGCATTTGTAACAGGCTCTATAGTCTCCCCGCTTGTTAACAGCTTCGGTACAGGTAGGGAGCCGGTATTGCTGTTCAGGACGTGCTGACAGGCGCATGCGCTAGCTACCGTTTGCCTATTGGGCGATATGTACTTACTCGCAAGTGTACTTAAAGTGAGTGTCCTTAAACCGGGGTATGCCTGTAATGGTTTTGCTATTACTGAGCTTAACTCCTTGAGAACTCTTGGATGTATGCCATCGGGGCCAGGTGCCTTATTTACTTACATTTTTTCAAGTCGCTTATGAACTTCTTCTTCAGTTAACCAATTGTTCATTAATATGGAGGTTGTGGCTTCCTCCTGCGGCACTACTAATTAATTCTTAATTCTTCCCTGGTAAACACAGAGGCAAAGAATTTGTTTAATACCTCAGCTTTTTCCTTATCTCCAATAATCTGCCTGCCCATCTCACACTGAAAGGGTCCTATATTTTCTTTTCTCATTTATTTGTTATTAAGGTACTTCAAGAACTTTTTAGGGTTTACCTTACTTTCTATTGCAATCCTTTTTTCATTATCCATTTTTGCTAATTTGATTGCCCTTTTGCAATTTTTGTTACAGTCCTTATAATTCTGATACGATGTCTCTGTCCCTTCTGACAAAGAATCTAAACGCCTTCCTCTTCTTGTCCATTTCCTCCCCTACCTGTTTATTGGTTTTGACTTATTTCTTTTATACTTATTACCCAAGGGTATACACTGATAAGTGTGCTTTTCTAACAATGTTTTAAAGACTGCCCATTTATCTTCTACATCTTCTACATTTTTCCCTGCAAAAACATCATCCCATTGTATTACTACTAGATTAGACCTCAGTTTATTAAAATCTGCTTTTCTAAAGTTTAAAGTCTTTGTTGAACCCCAAAAACCCGTTCCCTTTTGTTGTAACACTAATCTCATTGCCCCAGTCTATGTCTGGATAATTAAAATCCCTCATTATGCAAACATGATCCAGTTTTGATGCCTTCTCCATTTGCATAAGTATTTTAGCTTCCTCAATCTCACAGACATTTGGTGGTTTATAGCATATTCCCACAAACATTTTCTTTATACTTTTACCTCCACTGCTAATTTCTATCCACAAAGTCTCTACATTTTCATAATTCCCTTCATAAACATCATCCCTTACTATAGGTTTTAGATCCGGTTTAACATATAAACATACTCCACCTCCCCTTCTATTTGTTCGATCCTTTCCGAAAAAGAGAATAACCCTCTAAATTAACTGTCCAGTCATGAGTTTCATCCCACCATGTTTCATTAATGCCTATGATATCATACTGCTCCCTTGCAGCTATTAATTCAAGCTCCCCCATTTTATCTTTCAGGCTTCTTGCATTAGCAAGCATGCATTTCAGCCTGTACTATTATCTTATCTGCTCCTTCCTTTCTGTGCCCACTTGGTTTAGTCTTTAGAAGTTTTTACTATGGGTGTCTCACTGCTTGTCAAACTTGCACTTGCCCCCATTCTACCTCCATACCACCTTGAATCCTCATTTATTCCATTTAGTTAATTATCTGTTTCATTCCCCTCCCCCCTCCATCCTAGTTTAAAATCTCCTCCAACCTTTTTAGCATTCTCCCCCCCTAGCACAGAAGACGTCATGGTGCACAGACGTCTGAGGGGATCATTTCAGAGCCTTCCTGGAATAGCCTGCTATAACACCAACTAAGCAAGAGCAAAGTGCCACCGGGGTCTCGGTGAGGACAAGGGCTGAGCAGTAAGTTGAGGAAACCCTCCCAACAAAGCGTTTCTGCTTCTTCATGCCACAACAAAAACCCACGGAGTGTGGCGGGACTATCCAAGATGGCGGCCAGGCGTGCTCGTCTGGAGGATTGACTAACCTCTCTGCCCAGAGAAAAACTCCCCAGGAATAACGAAAGAATATCTGGAGGGGCTCTTTTCACAGATGAGACAGGGGTTCCAGGAGGACCTATCCAGAGCCATAACCACCCTCAGAAAAGATATGGACACTCTGGCTGAAAGGACAGACTCAATTTTTTTTAAAAAGTAGAGGAAATTGAACATAACTACTCCTCTGCGGAAGATGAAATTAACCGTCTGAACTGTGAAATCCAAGCGCTAAAAGAAAGTGCAGAAGAGCAAGAAAAGAGGGACCGTCGTCAGAATCTCAGAGTGCGGTATATTCCTGACACAAACCTGCTGCGACCTTACCTGCTTGATCTTTTCATCCACTTGATCCCTGAGTTCAAACAGGAAGAAATAGAAATGGACCGAGCACACAGGTCCCTGGGCCCCAAATCATCAGACCCCAAGAGAGTCAGAGATGTGATCATAAGATTCCATTCATACTCAATTAAAGAAAGAATTTCGACAGCCAGCAGGGAAAGAGGAGATATCCAATTCCGCAACTCTCACCTTGAAATATACAGTGACCTGTCGAAAGCAACAATAGAGAGGCGCAGAGAGCTGAAACACATAACGCAGAAACTGCGTGAATGTAAAATACGGTACAGATGGGGATTTCCCTTTATGCTGGTGGCACAGGTAGGGGGGAAGTTCCAATCGGTGTCCTACCCTGAGGATGGTCCTCGCTTCCTGAGAGGACTGGGACTGCATCACGCCGGCAAAGACGTTGCAGCTGAAGAGACCGAGGAAGAGCAGAACACAACCAACTAACTGCAAAAACACAGAGAGCCCCCCAAAGATTGACCTTGCTGAGAATGCCAACGCATGAAGAATGAGGCCCTGATACCCCCCAGGTTCCCCCTGGATTCTTATAGTCGGAACACCGTTTGAGGAGGTATCAAACTGAAACGTTACCCCCGAATCTCGGGGGACATCCGTCCCTCAAGCTCACATTGATGCGACTTTTCTGACCTGGCGAGAACTGCAGCTCCCTCTGATCATAGTTATATGCTAAAATGCGCAGAGGATTTAAACTTAGCGTTAGATAGAGAAGATTGGGAGGATATCTGGGAAGCAGCCTCCAAAACATCAATTTGTACAACTATAAAAGAGAACATATATAAAATCTTATACCACTGATACCTAACCCCGAATAGGTTGAGCCAGATTTTCCCTGGATCCTCAGATTTGTGCTGGAGAGGATGCGGGCAAAGAGGAGATATGGCTCACATCTGGTGGAATTGTCCCAAAATTCGGGGGTTCTGGATCATGATACAAACAATGATACGAGAACTCCTGGGGGTGGAGATAGAAGTGGACCTGGTATCTATGATTTTAGCCAAACCAATAGAGGACCTAGAGACGCAGGAGAGTAAAATTATTAATCATATCCTTACAGCAGCACGGTGCTCGGTTGCTGCGGCATGGAAAAAGATCAATGCCCCCTCCAAACAGAGTACTGAGAAGACTCAGAAGTCAGGGTGATGGAACTCCTCTCTGCACAACTTAGTCAAAAAGTGGATAAATTCCATAAGACCTGGGAAATTTGGCCATATGCCTAACAACTATAGGAGCTGAGACATAGAAGAACAGGACTGACAACCCCCTACACCCCTCCCTCCCCTTGTCCACCCCCCTCCTCCATCTCCCCTTCACCCCTCTTTTCCCACTCTACTCTTCACTTTTCTTTACCCTATCACAGAGAGATACACAAGAAAGCAGCTGCTTCCACAAGAAGCCATGAAAAAGTGTATTCGAACACAGCGAAAGAAGGAAGATACTGGCGAAATAAACAACAACAACTTATTGTGTATGTTTCAAAAATATATTTAATATATTGGATTTGTAAGATTGTATACACATACCACTTTTTTGGAAATGCTAAATGTACAATGTATATCTCTCTAAAATGCAATAAAAAAAATTGAAACAAAAAGAAAAACCTCCAACGCGTTTCTCGCCATGGGCGCTTTATCAAATCACTGGTCTAATTGTCCGCCCAACTAATCCTCGACCACAACCGCAGGTTAAGTAATAAATCACAAAATTACAATGAATAAAAACTGGAATTGTGTGTGTTTTCTTACTGTGTACAATATCAATCGATTTGATAAGATTGGCATAGCACCAAATACACATTTACCACATTTAAAAAAAAAAACCGTGTATTAAATTTGATTCATGAACCCTGTCTGACCTGGAGGTAAATAAACTAGGCGAAAGATAGTTTGCCAAGGATTTAGCCTTTCTAAATGCAAATTTTGGTCCTTGTTCAATTGGCTTTAAGGTCTTCCTCCAAGACGAGCACTTCCCAATGTTTCTGGATGATTGAGCGGATTTGATCTATGCCGTGTAATAAACAGCGGATTGGATCCTTCGGGAGTGCCCTGGTCTCTCCTTTATTTAAAACCCCTGCCTAGAACCAGTCGAACCATAAGACAGTAACTCAGCATGAGTACAGAGTTTGGCATTCATGTAAGCCTCCTCTATTATTTATTTATAAAACATTTTACCAGGAAGTAATGCATTCAGATTTACCTCTCGTTTTCAACTATGTCCTGGGCATAGAGTTAAGACACTGATATGAGTAAACCGCTGAAGGTTAATGGCTGAGTGCCTTCACATGTATCTATTGAATCTGCAGTCCCCTACTGGGACGAAATAAAACAGGCAGAAGTCTGAGTTACGCACTATACTGCAAACTCTTATTCTTGTGTTTTTTCTAAATAAACCCTAGAAGACTGTGTCAGTAAGAGCCCAGACAGACGTCAGCGCTATGCAAGGGTGGCGTTTGTCACTTATGGTGGAGAATGTGGGTCGACACTAAAAAGTCTGTGGGTTTGCAAATAAATGCAGGGGTTTAAAATGGCCGCCCAGCCGAAGTCAAGAACAGACTATGAGAAAAGTCTCTGTCATACTGTGTCATACTGTGTATGACTACCAGTTCTGCATACAGCATACACAGGGAAAAGTGTGACAAGTATTGACGCAATAGCACCTCCAGAGGTCAGGGTGAAAAATACACTTGAAAATACAAAAATGAAGGAAAAAATATGTTTAATGTATAATGTGTCTATCCAGTCGGTGAAGACGCCCCCATCCTGACGTTAACTGTCCGGAAGAATTGCCTGGACTCTTGGGACGCTGTCCCCCATCTATCAGTTAAGCTATGTCTAAAGACTTTGTCTATTATTGTGTATCTAATGACCCTAAATGAGAGGGTATTGTTTAAGCTGGGGAACCACGTTAGTTAGGGAAGGGTCCCTTGAATTTGTTTTCCCAAATGCGTTTTATCCCATCTATTGATGGTCAGATACCCATACAGTAACTCTGCATTTCCAACCTTTATACGTGTCTGAGAGCCATATTACACTTCTAACTCTGCTGCATGTGGCTTGTCCCAGAACACCCAGCAGGCCTGGGGACTTCCTATGAGAGACAATTAACCATGAACATTCACTAAATGTGACCATGCGCCTTGTAACAAGATAACATCCCTTTGTGCAGACAAAGGGGAAAAGGTACTCACCAGAGACAGGAAATGGAACAGTTTCACTCTTTATTGGGGTCAGATGTTCCTCTGTATTCGGCTCTTCTTTCTCAGACTTAATCTCTAAACTCTCCGGTACAACCACTGGGAAACCTGGCAATAAGAAAAGGGAAATCCATCATGTAAAGCTGGGAGTGTGGGCGCTTCTTGTGATATCAGTATACAGAAATACTCCCTACTGATTCCTATGGGGGAGGGGTGAAGTGATTGATTTTACTTTATTAATAACCCTTTGAGTGCTGAAGAAGTTTTTACCCCCAAGTGCTGAAAACATTTTGGAGCTACCAATGTTCAAACCTCAATAACAATAATATTCCCAATATAACCTTAGACAAATTATTATTTTCATTAGAACAGGTATCTTATAATTGTATGCACGCTTTAATATTATTTCCCAAAATATGGTACACATTTCAGTCCATTTTTAAACATACTGAATAAAGACAAGTGAGGATGTAAGGGTACTTACCCCAAACAGGAAATGCATCTATTTCTTCCTTTATTGGGGTCAGATGTTCCTCTGTGTCTGTCTCTTCTTTCTCTGACTTAATCTCTAAACTCTCCGGTACATCCACTGGGAAATCTGTCAATAAGAATAGGGAAATCCATCATGTAAAGCTGGGAGTGGGGGCGCTTCTAGTGATTTCACCTCCTCTGATATTGGTATAATATAATACCTCTTGTAATTACTAGCCCTTCTGGCAGAAAATAACAGAGGTGAAGATATATTGTCTTCTTACCTGCTGGTGGTTCTACTGTATAAGAAAACAAGATTAGTTTGGGTGTTTGACTCGCATAACTGCAAAATAAATAATCAGATATTCCCTCCTTGCAGATTTCAAAGACACCAAAATATCTTCTCAACTCACTTAACAAGTGTGGATTCATGCTGGCAGTGCTGCTCTGGAGGTGCTGGCAGTGGGCAGTACTGCTCTCGAGGTGCTGGCAGTGGGCAGCGCTGCTCTGGAGGTGCTGGCAGTGGGCAGCGCTGCTCTGGAGGTGCTGGCAGTGGGCAGTGCTGGCAGTGGGCAGCGCTGCTTTGGAGGTGCTGGCAGTGGGCAGTGCTGCTCTGGAGGTGCTGGCAGTGGGCAGTGCTGCTCTGGAGGTGCTGGCAGGTGGCAGTGCTGCTCTGGAGGTGCTGGTAGTGGGCAGTGCTGCTTTGGAGGTGCTGGCAGTGGGCAGTGCTGCTCTGGAGGTGCTGGCAGTGGGCAGTGCTGCTCTGGATGTGCTGGCAGTGGGCAGCGCTGCTCTGGGAGGTGTTGGCAGCGGGCAGCGGGCAGCGGTGCTCTGGAAGGTGCTGGCAGTGGGCAGCGGTGCTTTGGAGGTGCTGGCAGTGTGCAGTGGTCCTCTGGAGGTGCTGGCAGTGGGCAGCGCTGCTCTGGAGGTGCTGGCAGTGAGCAGCGCTGCTCTGGAGGTGCTGGCAGTGAGCAGCTCTGCTCTGGAGGTGCTGGCAGTGGGCAGTGCTGCTCTGGAGGTGCTGGCAGTGGGCAGTGCTGCTCTGGGAGGTGCTGGCAGTGGGCAGCGCTGCTCTGGGAGGTGCTGGCAGTGGGCAGTGCTGCTCTGGAGGTGCTGGCAGTGGGCAGCGGTGCTCTGGAGGTGCTGGCAGTGGGCAGCGCTGCTCTGGAGGTGCTGGCAGTGGGCAGCCCTGCTCTGGAGGTGCTGGCAGTGGGCAGTGCTGCTCTGGAGGTGACAAGATAACATCCCTTTGTGCAGACAAAGGAGAAAAGGTACTCACCAGAGACAGGAAATGCGTCTATTTCTTCCTTTATTGGGGTCAGATGTTCCTCAGTGTTCGGTTCTTCTTTCTCTGACTTAATCTCTAAACTCTCCAGCACAATCACTGGGAAACCTGGCAATAAGAAAAGGGAAATCCATCATGTAAAGCTGGGAGTGGGGGCGCTTCTTGTGCTTTCACCTCCTCTGATATTGGTATAATATAATACCTCTTGTAAAGAAATGTATTACTAGCCCTTCTGGCAGAACATGACAGAGGTGAAGATATATTATCTTCTTACCTGCTGATGGTTCTATAAGAAAATAAGATTAGTTTGGGTGTTTGACTCGCATAACTGTCAAATAATCAGATATTCCCCCCTTGCATATTCCAAAGACACTAAAATATCTCCTCTACTCACTTATCAAGCGTGGATCCATGCTGGGAGTGGGCAGTGCTGCTCTGGGAGGTGAGGTGAAACGCGTAGAGTGACGCTGTCTCTACCCACCGGAATCCTTGAATGCCGATGACGTCACTTCCGGTTGCTGACACGCACTCGTGACATGCAGAGCAGAGAAGGAGGGAGACCAGAGAGAGAGGCCCCATCCGGTGGCAGCATCGAGCGATATGTGCAGAGATCATTGAGATCTAAAATGCTGTTTTTATTCTTGCAACATGTGAGTAGATTGGATTATAACTACTTCATTTATTAAATTGTTTTACGGTCTACGCTATGTCCAGTGTTTTCCTGCCCTAAAGGTCAGCTGGGAACCACAGTATTCTGGCAACACCATACTCCACAGATTGACACCAGCTCTTAAAGATACCTTTATGTGCCTTCATCCTACCTCACGTTTGTGAGTATTCTGTGTACACATTCTGTGCTAGCAACTTTACTCCATCACTGTTTGCACAATATTGCACCAAAAGCATTTTTCTTTTTATGTGTTCCCACATGGTATGCGCTTCCTGATGATCCACTTGCCACTCAAATATTGTAAAGCCAGAACAACTTACGTGTGTTGTGCAAAGTCTGCCTCGTCGGGTCTGAAAAAACCCCATAAAAAACGGGGTTTTAAAATGGCCGCCGTCAAGTGTCAGTTTTGCAATGTACATAACCATACAAAACAGTGTCCCTTCAGGCCATACAATGATGATGACGACTCGTATGTGGCCCCTGGAGGAGAGCCGTACCCACAGATGAATTTAGTATGCTGGGCCTGTCATAAAGTAGGACACATGGAAGATGTGTGCCCCAAAATTTTCAAAGACAAACAGCTGCAAAAGCAAGCAACGCCCTATGAGTGCAAGCAAGATGTGGAAGCTGATACCAGTGAGCGTGTGCCCAGTACCACTGATATCTCTGGAGCTAATAAAGCAAAAAGAAAGAAGAAAATGAAAACTGTTCCTCAAGTCACAGGGGAAGTGACCAAGCCACTTGAACCTGCGCTGTCAGGACATGCGTCAGAAAGGCGCCGAGATGTGCTGCAGACCGGAGTGACCGGCAGAATTGTCACAGGAACGGTGGCAAAGGAAAAGGAGGAGCAAAGGGAAGCTGAATCCTTGATCCAGGGAAAAGAGGCCTTAATTTCTGCACTCCAAACTGCCCAGCGTGATTATGATGTTTTGCAGGAACAATTGAATAGGGAGCGAGAAGCTAATGCCGAGGTACAGAGGTGTATACTCCCAGCTATACAAGAGTATGCGGCATTAAAGAAAACAGAGCATCTCTTGCGGAGTGAGTTGGAGGAGCTGACGACAAGTTTGAATAAGGCCAACACCGCAATTGCTAACATGGAATCAGAGAGAACAAGTCCTGACTGGAGACTATGCTATCAGATGTCCCAGAGAGATGTGCAAAACTTCATCAAAGACTTAGAAGTTTCTCACCAAGAAGCTAGCACGCTCAAAACAGAGCTGGAGCTCTCACGCCAGGAGGGCCACAGTCTAAACACAGAGCTGGGTATGTTGAAGGAAACCCATGAGAATGCCCTGAGGGATTTAGAGACTGTAAAGAAGGAGAATGTAAGTCTGACGCAGAAAAATTCAGACTTGACTGATCAAATCAGTAGAGGTGATAAGAAGCTCCACCAAGCAGGAAAAGTGGAGAAGCAATTGATCCAGGAAAAGCTAGAGGTGCAGGAAGCACTGCAGAATGCAGAGAGGATGCAACGTGTCTCCCTGCAGCAGCACACACAGGCAACGCACTTATGGCAGAGCCAGCTGCAAGAGCTACATGCAAGTCTGCAAGTAGCCAAGGAGAAGCAGCGAGTGCTACAGGAACGGCTGAGTACCCAGTATGTCCCCACAGAACAGCATGAGGAACTAAGGGCCACGCTGTACGCCACAAGAGCATCGCTAGGGGCAGAGCTGGGTACTTTGAAGAAAGCCAAGGAAACGGTCCTAAGGGATATAGAGACTGTGAAAATGGAGAATATAAACCTGAAGGAAGAGGTTTTAAACCTGACTGGTCAGGTCAGTGATGGGACTGAGAAGCTTCACCAAGCGCAGAAAGTGAAGACACAATTGGCGCAAGAAAAAAATGAAGTACAGGCTGCTCTGCAGAATGCAGAGAAAATGCTGGAAAAAGAATGCCTCGCCCTGGAGCAGCTGAAGATCACGTTGAGCGCCACAAGAGCATCGCTGGAGGCGGAGCTTAGAAGCCAGGTGACTCTGTGTGAGAGGGAACATGAGAAGGTCCAAAGACTGGAGCAAGAGCTGGAGAAGCAGAGAGGCAACTCCATCTCCATGAGTCAGCATGCCAAGGAGAAAGAAGCCTGGAAGACAGAAGCAACAGCGATACTGGCGACAAGAACTGCAGAGCTCAAAAAGATGGAGGAGGCATTGATGCAAACCCAGAGTAAGCACCGGGAAGAGGTGAAGGCCCTGAGAGGGGACTGGCAGCATCAGATTGAAGAGCTGCAAACGCAGATGGCTGAGCACGAGATGCAGCGCGCCAAGACGGAGGAGGTGTCCGTCCGTCAGGTGGCCTGTCTGATGTTGCACCATGAAACTGAGATGGCTGATATCCACAAGCGGCTGGACTACACGACCAATGAGGGGGCCCGGCTACAGCTGGAGCTAGACAAGGTCCGGGAGGAGCACCAGCAGCTGCAGGTCCAGAATAAAGAAAGAGAGACAGATTTAAGCCTTGCTCTGAGTCTGCTAGGAGATGTAGAATCACGACTCAATTCTAACGAAGATGAACTAGCAGCCGCACTGAGTGAAAGAAGAAAGGCAGAAGGACTGCTTCAAGACCTGAGGAAGGACCTGGAGTCTGAGTGTGCTGGCCGCAGGATGGCGGAGAAACAAAAGTGTGACCTAGGCAAGGAGCTTGAGTCTCTAAAGTCTGAGCGGGACGCTACGTTGGACTCTACTGCTGCCCAGCAGGAGGTTTCTCAGATGAAGCTGGAGGAAAAGATTACAAGCCCAAGACAGACGTTTGGGTCACTGAAGCAGTCCAAGGAAAAGGTGGCGGTAGAGATAAAGTCAAAGGATGATGAAGGGGAGGCTGCACTGGAACATGTTTTACCAGAGCCCGCTGTCTATGCAGACTATCTCTTAAGTTATCTTCAAAACCCTGCTGTTCTCACAGAAGAACAAAAAGCGGATATGACACAAATTGAAGACATGCTGACTAAAGAATTTATAGGTCAGCAGCTGATTCTTATAGTCGGCTGTCTAGATACCAGTGAAGAAGGAGGCAGGAAACGCCTTCTTGCTGTCCTACAAGAGATGCTTGTGATACCTAATACACCAACTTCCCTTATAACGTGTCTAGTGGAATTATTGCTCCGTATTGTTAAAGATGATGACCGGAGAATTCAGATTGTGGCAGAAATAGTCTCTGAGCTGCGAGAGCCAATTGTTAGCGTGGATATACCAGCGGATGCCGCGAAATCAAGGAAATTACAGTTAAAGATTGCAGATTTAAGAGTGCAGCTTAACGAAGCCAAACAAGCCTTGGAGGACTCCATAGTTTTACAAGATTTCAGTCTTGCATCTGAATTAAAGGAGATAGTGAGGTACCAGTCCTCAGGCCCAGATGGCCTGGTAATTACCCCAAAAAGAAAATGCCTAAATTGGAAGGCAAGAAAAAAAAAAGGGGGGAGGGAAGGGCCAAAGTCAGACATTGGCGACAAAGATGCTGGTGCACGGGAATGGTGCACGGGCCGCTCCACAGGACAATGTTTCGCTGGGGAGAGGGATATGTGACAGAGTCACTAACTCAGTAGGCTGGAATAGTGAATGGAGAGACGCTGCAGCCAGTTCACAGAGTGTTAATCTCCTCAGACAGAAAGAAGCACACCTGCAGCCTAATTAAACAGGGGCTGAACTATCAGTGAAACAAGTGCTTTAAAAAGCAGGAAGTTGCTCACACAAGGTGAGCTTGTTTTTCCACAGGAAGGTGGAGAGAACTCTCCCGGCTTGGAAGCCGTAGCAGCTGCTGCTGCTCTGGTCCCCAGTCCTGCGAGGAGCTTTGCTGCTGGGACCCCAACCCAGGATAAAGATAAAGATTGCTGCGAGGCTGGTCACAGCCTGCTCCCCGGAACCGTGTTCCTGTTTGCTGTTTGGAGCTGCAACAGATAAGACTTTATTATTACACTTATTGGTTATACTTTGTGTTGCATATGTTTTGGGCATGACCAGATTAGCTGGCTGTCTTGTTAGTAAGGGCTCAAGAAGTGAGTTAGTTTCCCTAAAGGGAACAGGCTTTAATTTTCAAGAAAGTAGTTTCTTAAAGGGACAGTGCACCCGTACTTTATTTTGGTTGTGGCTAATAAACCACTATAGTTGAACGTTTCCCACCGTGTCTAGCGTCTTACTGACCCCGCCGCGAGGCCGTCCTGCCACAGTATCTACACGTATAATAAAAGTATTGTAAACACAATAAGACAGTCTGTCTGTGAGTGGGTTTATTGGCTTTGCATCTACCCCCAGGCTATGTTTAAAAGCTGTGTATAAAGCAGCAAGCATTGGCTTAAGGGTTTTATATGTAATAATGGACTTGACAAAAGGTGGCACTGTGTGGTCATTTGCATGTCATTTCCCAGAATCCCTTTCTGCAATATATATATATATATATATATATATATATATATATATATATATTTATTATTTGTTTTGTTTTTCTAAGCAGAGTTATGTGAAATAATTATATAAACTTGCGTAAGATGGCATTAAAAATGAGTTAGTATGTATCTTCTGTGCTAGGGGGGAGAATGCTAAAAAGGTTGGAGGAGATTTTAAACTAGGATGGAGGAGGTCTCCTATCTCCCCTCACTGAGTATCAGTCGCATAGTGTGACGAAACGCGTCAGGGTATACTAATTACGACACTACATCATCACGCAAGTGCCCGCTTTACGGCCGGAGCGTGCAGGGAGCTGTATTGAGGCTGCCTTACTCGTAAGGTACACTGTAAGCAGACATGCGGAACACAATCTGTGGGACGAAATAGAGGATGAACTTTTTCTGGTGATTCGGCAAGAACTTTCCTTTGGACTGTCCACGTGATCCGGGACGGTGCTTACCTCGTGGTGATGATATCACAAATCGCTTGTTACATACAGGCATACCCCAGTTTAAGGACACTCACTTTAAGGACACTCGCGAGTAAGTACATATCGCCCAATAGGCAAACGGCAGCTCACGAATGCGCCGGTCAGCATGTCCTGAACAGTAATACTGGCTCCCTACCTGTACTGAAGCTGTGTGCAAGCGAGGAGACTATAGAGCCTGTTGCAAATGCGTTATTTACATCAGTTATGCACGCATATGACGATTGCAGTACAGTACATGCATCGATAAGTGGGAAAAAGGTAGTGCTTTACTTTAAGTACATTTTCGCTTTACATACATGCTCCGGTCCCATTGCGTACGTTAAAGCGGGGAGTGCCTGTACTACCTTTGTGAGTGTTTTTAATGCCTTCCCCTATCCCTATTTTTATTAAATGTACAATTCTACGCTATGAGGTGTGCGCTCTCTGTTCTCTTTTCGTTCCCATAGAATCATCATTGGAACTGGTTATTCCATTTGAGAGCAGCCGTGGACCCCTGGACCTTTATCTGTTCTGTTGAACCTATCAGGACTCAGTTTAGGGTTGGACTTTTGCACATGTTTTTATTTGATATCCTATCTAATATATGCATTTGCACTCTTTTATGTACCTTAGAGTGTAATCTTTCAGTTTGTTTCAGCAATTGTGCACTACACCAACAGATGTATCTGTATCACATAGGCTTCTATGCAAATGTTAGAATTATTATTTATCACTTTTTGACGCTATTGCACATATATTATATATACACACATACACCAGTCCCCTAGTGGCGCTACCTTATACACACACATATATGCACACATATACAATTAGTACTTCCTCTTTCTTAGAGCTTTTCTGCTATAACAGACCTTTTCTGTTTGTTCCTCTTAGCGGAAACGTCTCTTCAATCAAAATATGATCTGAGACTTCTCACATCGGCTGTTTGAGGAGCATTGCATCGTGGGTCAAGAGTTGCTGATGGAGCAGGATTTGGAGGGTGAATACAGCAAAGGTAACAAACACATTAGTTGTATATTATTTAATTATGTATTTTTTTAGGATGCCCATTAACTGCCAATGTTCTTATCTATGCCCCTTTATGGGTATAGATAATCAGTGACAAGCAATGCATATTTAGGCAAATGCTTGTTTTATTTAAACAGAGAGGCTGCTCCATTCCCAAATGTCAGTACGCCCCTGGGCGTGGAAAATTGAAGCTGATGCCACGAAAATCGGCAGAGCAGAAAAATATGATGGAGACATTGATGCAAACTCAGAGCTTCCACCTCTTTCCTGTGCTTGCTCTAAGTGGAGAAATTGCAGGATCAAGCTGAATTTTCAAAAATAAAATGGAACAAGCTCTGAAGCCATTGGAGGTCAAAGATAGGGATTACAAAACTAAGACACTTGAGGGGACTCAGCACTTGGACGTCACCGGGGAGGGAAGCCAGGAATCGAGGGAGCTCCTGGGACCCTCGCATGAATAATAATAATAATAATAATAAATAATACAAGTTTTCCACAACAAAAAAGGTACAAGAAGCATCACAAAACCCCAGAACCAAACCAAGATGTCAGTAAAGTATAAAAAAACCACAGCAAAGGAACCTACGTGCTTCTTTGGAGGCTCTCAGAGTGCAGCCGACCATGAGGGAGTAGATCTTGGAGCAGATAAAGCATGTGAGCAGGAAGATCAGGCTGGGGAGGGCCACTTGAAGAGGGTTCATCGAAGAGCTCTTTAAAAACGACAACACAATCATTTCAATCAGAACTCCGCTCAGCAGTCAAAGAATTTAAAGAAGAAATTGCAGTATTGAGCCAGCGGACCACAGACCTACAGTCCAAAATGGAGGACTCCCTCCAGCTGCAAGCACAAACAGACGACGAAATCCTGAAACTGATTTCATAGTTCAAACTCCTCAAAGAAGCCCAAGAAAATAGGGAGAGGAGACAGAACGTTAGAATCCGGAATATCCCGGAAACTATTCCTATGGATGGCCTACGCCCCATTTTAACAGATTATTTAAAAACATTGATCCATCGCTGGAAGAAAGATATTGAGATGGAAGGGGCCCACAGGGCCTTAGGCCCTAGATCAGAAGAGCCCAAGAGATGCATGGACGTGATCGTCAAGATGCATCATTACACCACTCAAGAAAGAATCATCAGATGCTGCAGGGAAAGAGGGAACATCCACTTCGAGAACAACCTCCAAATATTCAACGATCTTGCTAAAGAAACAGTGACCAGATGGAGAGACCTAAAACCAGTGACTTCCCTCTTGAGAGAGAGGGGAATCAAATACAGATGGGGCTTCCCATTCAAACTAATGGTCATAAAAACGGAAAACAATTCATCCTGAGTTATCCAGAAGAAAGTCCAAAATTCCTACATACCTCCAAGGCCCAAACATCAGAGACCAGAGCGGCAAAAAGTCCCCCACGCACCTCAGAATGGTTAGCCTCATAGAATCACCTTAGACCCACTACCAAGAAATAGGAGCCGACCCCACCCCCTTTACACCCCCTTCCCCTGCTCAGCGACTCACCAAAGACCCCAGCCTCAACAAAAGAAAAGAACCACAACCACAACGAAAGAAGATCCAATAAAAAAAACCCCCACAAACAACAAGCAAAAGGTCCAAATAGAAACATAAGAAGCGTTTGCCTACATCTCCACTTGGGCTGGCGGGACATCATGGGACCCACCCAGTCCTGGGGATTAGAAGATCAACGCAGAGTACACCCGTGCCTACGAGCGCAACAAAGGAGATCCGAATTGGCGAGAAACATGTGGGCTCCAGAGCTCCAAGCGTGGCTGGAGTCCCAAGCGCTGCAGGAGATCGAGCACACCACACGGGTTCCAGGGGGACATCCATACCGGACATGCTTCCTCTCCCCCCGACCCCCCTCAGTGCTCCATAACAAAAACCCCTCCATGCCCCAGTTCCATACTCCGTTCCCCAATTCCCCCTGTGCCCCGCACCCCAACCCCCATGTCCATGCCCAAAACTGCGGGTGGAGGCCGCAACCGTCCTGGCCCTGGAACGAGGGGTTCGCGGGTGGGAGAGGTGGAAGAGACCTGGGTGGCCGGTCAGAGGAGCGCCAGCAAGCCAGAAGAGGAGGCAAGAGGGGGACATGGAAGATCGTGGCGGAGGGGGGTGACTGGGAGAGCAGCGCAAGGGCTCCGGAGCTCTGCAGGAGATCCGGAGGCTCCCTCCCCTTCCACGCTGGTGCTGGAGCTCTGTGCTCTGCCGGAGAGCCGGATGCTTCCCCCCCCCCTCCATGATGGCATGGGTCTCTGAGCTCTGCTGTAGAGCCGGACGCTTCCCCCCCTCCCCTCCATGATGGCACCGGATCTCTGAGCTCTACTGTAGAGCCGGACGCTTCCCCCCCTCCCCTCTCCTCCATGCCCTGTGCCCCGACTCCCTCGCCCAGATCTGCGGGAGGGGGCAGGGGGCCGCAACCATCCGAAGTCAGGGCGAGGGACCCGAGGGAGGGGTGAGAGACAGGTGCCCGGTCTGAGGCTAGCCGGGAGTGGAGGCAGCATAGCAAAGACGCCCGGCCCAACCAACAGCCCCAGCTACAACACCAGATGAAACCTTGCAGACACGCACAACCAGATACGATACCCCTGATAAATGGGCTTCAGCCAAGCGCCGACCTGGGGTCCATGGTGGGTGGTGGATAATCGGCGCGGCACAAATGCCTGGCCAGGACTTGAGCCCGATACCAGTGGTACCGAGCAGAGCTCCGTCCCCCCCACTCTAGAAAGTTAAGATGGCCAACCAGCTGTATCATTATCGTTAGCATAAATGAGGACTTAGAGGATCTTCAGAGGGGCCCAAAAGTAAAAATAATGCTAAATGTAGTGTCAAATGCAGTGGGGGATGTTAGATAAAAGAAAACTTGGGCGCTACCTCAATGGCAGATAGAAAAAAGTAAGATAGTAATAAATATTATCGTCGTTTTAATGTCTCCCAAGTGGACCCCAAATAATGGGGGCACTTGATGTAACGTAGGCTCCTGCAGCTCAACCCCACTAGGATCTATCCAGGATCCTTAGGTATATGTGAACAATAGAAACATTCGGGAGCACAAGATAAATAAACAAATTATTCAATCAACATATTTGAATCAACTTGCAGATCTCAATGATGGAATGGCAATGAGTATAACCAGACCACCATAGTACCCAGTGTAATGTACAAGGGTTGTAAACGAGTCAATACACTCACACTGGTATTAGCAGAACCAGACTGGGATAGAAATGTAATATAATATAGCATTACTTACACGGCCATGTGTATTACTTGATCCCTTAAATGTTTTCTTTCCTCCAAACATCTGTCCAACAGGTGGGTCTTATCCTGGTGTTCTGGTGTTCAGCCTCACACTTGGCTTTTTGAACCGAAGAGTGCTGTACACACATCCTCGTCATGTAATCCTCCCCGTAATAAGGTCCCATGTATGGAGAGTATATTAGGTGCAAATATAATCCATTTATTAGCATACTAAAAATATACACTCACATGAATAAGTCCTGGTCAGCAACTGTACACATCCGTACGGAAACCTCCTTTGGACAAAATTCGAGCAACGGGTTTCTCCGTTAATGCAGCCTTGTAAGGCTCAGGTGCACAGCTCGGACGCCGGAGCAGGAATTTTCTATAATGGAAGAGTGCACGGACCTTTACAGTTGGTGACCAGGACTTTTTCATGTGCGTGAATATTATTACTATGCTAATAAATGGATTATATTTGAACCTAATATACTCTCAATACATAAACTACAGACAAATATTAAGAATGGCACAAGGCAGGGCTGCCCCCTATCTCCCCTCCTCTTTGCTCTATCAATTGAGCCTCTGGCCTCAAAGATCAGAAAGCACCCAGTTATTCAAGGAATAAACATAGGTGACAATAATTACAATATATCGCTGTTCGCAGATGATGTCATTCTAACCTTAGCCAACCCACTGATCTCTCTACCAAATCTGCTGAAGTCACTAGAGAAATGTAGTGGGCTATCAGGATACAAAATCAACAAAGAACAAATCAGAAGCCTTGAACCTGTCCCTCCCACACCCCGAGATCCAAATTCTACAACAAAAATTCAAGTTTAGGCGCATGCGCGACGACGGACTGAATGGACGCGTGAGCAGATAGCTCCGTTCACAGCCAACAACAAATAAATAATTAAAGCACTTAAACCTAACGGAATATCTCCAAAGTTACCTCCATAACATCCGGATAACCTCAGGATGTCGAAGGGGACACGATCTAAGCGCCCCTCCACGGTTCTCACGGACTATTTTGGGAAGGGAGACCAGGCGCGTGCCAAAAGCCACGAGGGCCCCCCGCCAAGCGGAACGGAGTCAGATGAGGACGGTGATAACGATCGGGGGAATCAAATTATGAGACGGCGGGACATGCAAGAGTTCTGTGCAGATATTAAAAAATGCTTGCAAGCAGAAGTAGCCACCCTGAGAGCAGACATCAGCAGCATAGGTATCCGCACGGACTCTCTGGAAAAGAAGCTTGACTCCACCATTAAGTCTTTACACAAAACTGACAGGCAACTGGCTCAGGTCAAAGATACCATACGAGACCTTATGGACAAACAAGAGGACTCTGAGAATCGTGAGCGCCGAAATAATGTCAGGATAAGAGGGGTCTCGGAGGAAGAATCAGATCCTGAGGACTTTGTGGGAAGATGGCTGACACAGCTCATGCCTGACAAGACAGCGCAAGAGATCCAGCTAGACCGCTGCCACAGAGCCCTAAGATCTAGGCCACAGCAAGGCGATCCCCCGAGAGACATAATTGCTCGTTTTCATTATTTTAAAATAAAAGAATCCTTCTGTCAGATGACACGCAACAACCCCACATTTGAAGCCCACAAAATCCAAGTCTTCCAAGATATCTCCCCCACCACCCTGCTGAAAAGGAAGCAACTTACCCCCATCACAAAAATCCTCCGCGATGAAGGAGTTAAATACCGCTGGGTCTATCCTTTCGGCCTCCTGGTCTCCAGAAACAGGGCATCTATTACAATACGGCGGGCGGAGGAAGGGGGAGACTTCCTCACAAAGTTGGGCCTGCAGGATAAAATCCCTGAGGAAATGGCGGGCGGCAGATCGGCACCAGACCCATCATGGCGCGAGGCAGGTAAATCTGACAAAAACAGACAAACCCGTAGCCCCCGTTGAAATGACGCTAACAGAGACATACTGCTCGCTCACAGTTAAAGTTGACCTCACCCCCGCCCGAACCGGCCACCCGTTGTGGCCTCCCATGCGGTGTCCCCACTAGTTACAAACCTGGCAGCGACCTGAGGTGCCCAGCTAAAATTCAAAACCCGCCACACTTACCTTGAAGCCCGACAGCAGCCCCCAGAGACTGGCGGCCATCTTGGAACAGCTCCGGAGTCCGACTGACAGAGAGGCGGAGGCAGATGACGTCGGAGGGGAGGAGTCATCGCACCTCACGAGATGAGCTGATGACCGGAGTGGAGACCCATCCAAGATGGCGACGAACAGAGACGGGACGGAAGGGGCGGACCCTAAAAGATCGCGGCGGAAGTGACACGGAACAGCACACAAGAAGCGGCGAGCTGCAGTAGAGGAAGGGGGCGGGTTAGAGCTAAGGAGAGAGAAGGGTAGAGGGAGCCGGTCCAAAAGAGGGAAGGGTAGCAGAGCAGAGGTAGGTGGAGGGAAAGACAGGCTTCGTGGGAGAGGGGGAACAGGAGGACGGGGAGTGTGGAGCAGGGGAAAGAAGGAATGGGGATGGGGGGATAAGAAAGTAGAGGGGAAGAAGCAAAAGTCAGAAGAAGGAGCAGGAGGGGGAGGATGAGGAAAGAAAGGGAAGGTGGCGATTAAAGAAGGGGAGGAAGAAGAAGGGGCTCAGGGGTGGAGGGATGAGGAATAGGGGGAGAGAGGATAGAAAGATCCTCAGGAAAGGAGGGGCATGAGAAAGAAAAGATAAACACTAGCGGTTAGCAGCACTAGCAGCAAGCTAAAAAGGGGCCGAAGCACGCTGTGGGGCCACGGGGGTTATGGAGGGAGCCAAGGGAATACCACAGGGAAAGAGAAGGTTCAGCTCATCCTAGTGGCGCAATGATTAGGGTATACAGGGGAGGCAAGGTTGCGATTAAGCACTAGCAGTTCAAAAGTTAGGTTTGTGCTTTAGAGGTTTACAAGTTAATTGTTAAGATTCACTATGTCTAACAATACATTATGGACTAATAAAGATAATGGACTGTCGGCTGGGACGGCGGTCCCACAGTCACCATGTGCTTACACTCTCGGGCTGGGGCAGCTGCCCTAGATCCCGAGGAAGACCTGGGGAAGGGGTGGAACAGAGCGGCCCTGAGGAGGAGGCAGGAGGCGGAGGGCGCGACCCAGAGGTCCACCAACCCACAGGCACGGGGGAGGAGGTGGTCCTATGCCACTGACTCCTCTCCCATCCAGTTCTATATGTTTTGTGTGTTTTCTTTCCCCATTGTGTTCCATGTCCCCTATGTTTCTACTCCACCCCACACCGTCTCCTACACAGGTGGTCCCCCGCTGAAGTCACACAACAAGCTGAGTACTGCAGAGGAACAGAAGCTGCCCAGTAGAGGTCTGAAGCACCAGACTGCAGCATTCTCGACGCAAGGTCAGTCCACAGCATCATCATGCCTTTAACCTTTATATCGCACAACACTAAAGGGTTAAACTCCCCCCGCAAACGTAAAATAGCACTCACCGACTACAAAAGAAAGAGGGCAGACTTCATATTACTCCAAGAAACACACTTTAGCACCACTAGCTCCCCCAAATACTTTGACAAACATTATAAACAGGTATACCTATCCTCTGCCATAGAAAAAAAGCGGGGTGTGGCAATCTTGATCCACAACAGAGTAGGGCTAGTGGTGGATAAGGTGAAAAAAGATCAGGACGGCAGGTTCTTGATGATCATAGGATCCATAAATGCACAACCAATAACAGTGGCCACAATATACGCCCCAAGCGTACAAGAGGCAGACTTCTTCACAAAGACGTTTGACGTTATAATTTTTTTTAGCAAAGGTGCTATAATCTTAGGTGGAGATTTCAATACAGCTTTGAATGCAGCCCTGGATAGATCAGGTCCCCATAGACAAAGGGTTACAACATGACCTTCAGCCCTAGAACAAGGATTAAAAGATTTACAACTATTAGACGTTTGGAGGGAGACACACCCGCTAGACAGAAACTACACCTTCTACTCCCACCCCCATGACTCATTCAGCAGAATCGACTACTTCTTTGTCTCTAGTAGACTGGTCCCCGTGATCACCCATTCTGGGATCCATGATATTTCATGGTCAGATCATGCACCAATTGAGCTAAGGTGCACACAGATAGGGCTGGAAAGACCAAGAGCAAATTGGAAACTAAACAAATCCCTCCTAAAGATCCCCGATTTGGAAGGAAAGGTCAAAGAGGTGATCAAGTACTTCTTTAATGAAAATAAAGGTAGCGTTCGCTCTCACATAACCCTCTGGGAGGCACATAAAGCAACACTGAGGGGGCTTTTGATTAGCCTGGCGGCCAAAAGAAAAAGGAAAGCAACGCAAAAATTATTAAAGAACAGGCAGAGTTAAAGCAGCTTTGGGAACAACACATACGCTCCCCAAATGTGGCAACTCTCCAGCAAATTAAAGACACTCAGATTAAATTGAACCTACTCCTCATCTCCCAGGCCGAGAAATCGTTAAGTTGGTCAAAGAGAAGATTCTTTGAGAAAGCAAACAAACCAGATACCTTGCTGGCTAACATGATTAACTCTAAAACAACTAACTATAACATACAATCCCTGAGCCGGGAATCGGGTGGGGTCACGGCCAATCCCAAACATATAGTAGGGGAATTTAAAGCCTTCTATGCAAAATTGTACGACGGGGAAAAGGTATCCCGTTCTACTGGTACAACGGAGGCCCTACAGAGTTTCCTGAGGAACTCAAACATACCCGGTTTGAGTGGGTCAGATAGAGAGGTAATAGGTAGTGATTTCACAATGGAGGAATTATCAGAGGTTATTAAAAACCTGAAACCCTCTAAAGCCCCGGGTCCCGACGGATATTCAAATCTTTACTATAAGAAATTCAGGAAACAATTGGCCCCATATCTCCTCCGCATGTTTAATCAAGTACTGAACGGTTCCCCCTTTCCCAGCCAGATGCTCCAAGCGTCCATTTCAGTAATACATAAGAAAGGGAAAGACCAACAGGACTGTAAAAGCTACAGACCAATATCCATGATTAATTCAGACATCAAAATCTACGCTAAATTACTGGCCAACAGATTAAGTCTTATCCTACCCAGACTGGTGCACCCAGATCAAGTCGGGTTTATCCAGGGTCGACAAGCATCAGATAATACCCGACGAATCATTGATCTGATAGAAATAGCCAATTCCAAATCTATACCAATTATGGCGCTCAGTCTGGATGCGGAAAAAGCGTTCGATAGGATAGACTGGCCATATCTGGAGGCCACGCTTGGAGCGTTTGGCATGGGAGACAAATTGATAAAAGCTATATTCGCTCTCTACTCAGCCCCGTCGGCTAGGGTTACCCACCAGGGATTCGCTTCAGACCCCTTCCAAATTAAGAGCGGAACGAGACAGGGATGCCCGCTCTCCCCCCTCCTCTTTGCGCTGTGTATGGAACCACTAGCGGCCCAGATACGAGATAGCAAAGACATCACAGGTATTGACATCGGAAACCAGACGCATAAGGTGGCACTATATGCGGATGATGTATTCCTGACAATATCTAAGCCCCTTACCTCTCTACCAAACCTGTTCGATCTGCTTGGTCGATTTAATAGGGTCTCCGGGTTCAAAATAAACCAGAGCAAATCCGATGCCATAAACATAAATCTCCCCAGACACATGGAAAAATTAATTGCCATAAACTTCAACTTCCACTGGCAACAACACCAAATTAAATACCTAGGGATTAACGTCACCCCGACATATAGCACAATCTATCAGGCAAATTACCCAAGACTGATGCGGACTCTGAGAGAGGACATTAAGAGGTGGGCCAAATACAAAATCTCATGGATTGGTAAAATCCACTGCGTTATAATGAACTTGCTACCTCGCCTTCTGTATCTCTACCAAACCCTCCCGGTGCCTATAGGCTTGAAGGACACTCTCTCACTCCAATCAGAGATAGATAAATGTATCTGGGGAGGAAAGAAGGCGAGGGTGGGCAAACAAATCATGCGCAAACAAACAGGAGCAGGTGGGCTCGCGGTACCTTGTTTATTGTCCTACTATAAGGCGGCTCAATTATGTCAAATTGTGCAGTGGCACTCTAACCCAGACTCCAAAAGATGGGTCGCGTTATAACGAGAGGCATGCTCCCCATTAGAATTGGAGCATCTGATTTGGTACCCCAAAAAGGTGCGAAGAGGCACCAAACTGCCGCTATCCTCAATGACCAACTCGCTCTCGATATGGGAGGGCACTAGGCTCAAATGTACACTGACCAGTAGGGCGTCGGGTATGACGCCACTATGGAACAACCCACTCTTTGCTCTGGGCCAGTCCAGCACAGTATTCACTATCTGGAAACAAAAAAACATTAAGAGATTGGTAGATCTGGAGGGGAGACAAGGTATACAAATATTCGAAATACTTAAATCTGACCACAATATCCCTAATGCCGAGCTCTTTAGATACCTCCAGATCAGGGTGTTCTACCAAAAGGTTCAGCCACAGACCCCCATGACAAATTTCAAAAAGCTCTGTCGATCAGGGACATCCACGGCGGGACTCACATCGCGGATGTACAAAGAGGTGACCGGTTCTAGCACGACTGTGACGGACAAGACAAGATACATGACTAGCTGGGAGACAGACCTAGGAGAGGAGCTAGAGGTAGAGGAATGGGCAAAAATAGTGACGGCAACTTCCAAAAGTTCCATGTGCACAACCTTAAGGGAGAACGCATATAAGGTTATGATGCGCTGGTACCACACTCCCACAAAACTAGCTAAATTCCTGCCCAGTTACTCCCCATTGTGCCCGAGACAATGTGGACAGCAGGCAGATCTGTTACACATGCTGTGGTCGTGCCCCAAAATCGTCCCAGTTTGGGATTCAATTAAGGACTGTTTGAATAAGATTACAGGTAAACCCGTTCCATTAGACACATGGCTGTTCCTCCTGAACAGACCAGCTGACGGGTTCACCAAAGGAGAAAACAAACTAATAGCTCACTTTGCTATGGCGGTTAGAGGGGAGATCGCAGCACGCTGGAAACAGAATGAAATCCCATCAATTACGAAAATTCGGAACCGAATTTGGTCAGTTTGCCAGATGGAGAAGTTGACAAGTTTGGTCAACGACACTGGTGCAAATGTTTTAAAAGTCTGGCTACCATGGCATAAAAGATCCAACCTAATTATACTTACTTCACTGTATGGATCAATAGGTCATTGGAGATATAGCAGCCTTCAATGTACACAAGGAGAGAGATATATATGTATTTGTGAGCAAACTCTGCACTCAGGACCCCAACATTTTGGGCAACATATCTGCACTTAATCATTCATATGGTTTAAGGGATCATTGACCATTATGTGAACAACTTAGGAACAGGATACATACCCTGCACGCATTTCTGTTTAAATCCATGCTGTCTGTAGTCATTACTAGCTCCGGTCTCCACACAGGAGGAGGAGCAACAAAGCAGTGAGCCACGCGATTGGCTATGGGGTTTCCCAAGCAGCCAATTAGATAGTAAACCGGCTCACTAGAGGAATACAGCCTCCTCCCCTACATACAGGGGGGGTGCGTCAGTGTATGACGCCGCGCGATAGGCTGCCTCAAGGATCCAATCAATGGAGCCCTGTGATTTGCTGCTATAGCAACAGGACCCTATAAAAATACAGTCTAATCATCAGGAACCCGCCCCCGATGAAGCCAGTTACGGTGAAACGTACGTAGGGTACGTCTGACGTCACCGTCACGTGACGTCGGCTCATCGGTGAGGTGTGTGTGATATACTGTCTGAGTGCTTCGTAGACTGCGTTCGTGGGCAGCAAGAGCACTCAGACCCTAGGGTTGATCTACTATATATCTGCAGTGAATGTGGCTGGCCTCACACTAGACCTGTCACAATAAAGCTTACAACAGTATATTTAATGACACCATGTGCAGTGAGTAGTGGCTGCTTTAACTCAGCCAGCAATATACTCAGTCTCACATCCAACAGTAAAGCATATTCATCTGCCTTTACCTCCTTCTATTGCTTTGGGCTAGGGGTCTGATATATACCTATACATATCCAGTATAGCGATCACCCTTACTATAGGGTCCACTAAGTATTAATTAGAGAGGTATTTATATATAATTATACCTCCACTAAACACCCTATCACACCTCTCCGTCTTTTAATATCATTGTATGTTTGTTTTTTGTATGTGGTTATTCCAAACAATTTATTTTAATCAGGTATAATAAAATGTAAGTTTAATTAGGGTGAACATCTCTAGTGCCACACTAAAGGGATTCTTTCTTTCTTTATATTCACTATGTGTACACTCCCTGTGAGCACCACCCTCCCCTAGCAATTGTTTGGATTAGATTCCCTCCTCAGCTTGAGCAGAGTTTACAATCTGCAGCTTCCAACTGCATGCAGATTTCTTTTCTGTTTACCATGGCTAGCCCAAACAGACATCCCGGGAGTGGAAAGGGCCACAATCTGGCTTTGATAGGGGAAAATGCGTTCTCCCATGAGTGAGCGCCTAAGAGCGATACCCAGGACATAAATTGCCAGCGCCCTATAGACCCCCAGGGAGGACCTAAAGTATGGCAGACAGGGCTCAGAGGTTGATACACGACCGAGCTACAGGGTACGCAATGATTCCCCAGACGCAGAGAACCGGCGAGGGTGCGACAGAGGCGGAACCACATGAGGAGAAACCCACCCCCCACCCCCATTCCCCCCCTCTATTTTTCTTTCCCCCTCTGTCCCGGGGCTTTCCTGTTCGTCTGTTCGTCTACCCGGTATGTCTGTAAATGTCAACCCTTACACATACGGGAGTAGCATATGAAGCAGGTCGATCTCGTATTATGCTGTTATCATATTCACTGTATGTACATGTCAATTGAACAAAATAAAAATTTAAGTTGAAAAAAAAAAAATTCAAGTTTAAATGGCGACCAACTCATATTAAATATCTAGGGGTCAACATCTCTAAAAACTACAAATTGCTCTATCAAAACAACTACTGGTCTCACTGAGTTAGTCAGCCCTCAAAAGAGCAGTGATAAGTCATGGACCATGAGTAGTCCTAGAGGTCTCTTACAAACCATAGCCGATTATGTGGCACCTTCAGCCCATGTTGACACTGTTGTTACAATGCCATTTATGACTGTGGGCGACCAGTTGATTACTAAACCCCCTGATATTATGACTCTTAATGCATGGGCAAAAGACTGTCCTGATACCACTAAACACCCTGAAGCAGCAGTAAGGTATCTTAAAAGGTGTGCAAAGGGGATGAATTTGCTTGGGGCTGATTTTATTTTTCTGTTAGACACAGTCGCTAAACATACAGGAATTAAATGGTCCGCGCGTTGTGACAATCTAAAGAGTGACTATGATAGACCCACTGATGTAAAGGGTAATGTGTGGGCACAGGCAGATTGGATCGGCGAGTTGTGGAAACAGGTTTTAAAGGCTCTGATTGATGAACATGGGTCTAGGCAAGATATCTCAGAGGCTATAGTGTCCAGAAATCACATGAGTCAGTCACAGAGTTTTTAAGGAGATTTAAAGAGTGTTGGAAGAATGATTGTGGTCTGTCACTAGAGGACGCTCTTGGTCTATTGTATATTCAACATGCAATGAATAATATGCTACCTACCAATGCACAAACTATTCGGATGTGTGTTGACAACTGGCATAAATTGAAAATATCTGATTGGGAGTAAGCGTGCAGAATTAAAGATGCAGCAGGTGTTTTTTCCCCTCTTAAAGTAAATAAAAAAGAAAATGCAAGTATGTATTTTGACGATGGCAGGTGTAGAGGAAGAGGTAGAAATCAGGGTAGAAGGTTTTTTGCCGAACCACGTAACCAGTCTGGAGGTAGAGCCCAAAATAATGGGGCTTGTTTTAATTGTGGTAATTTTGGCCATTGGCACCGAGAGTGTCCCCAACCCCCTCAAACCAGGGTGGTTCCCAAGATACACCACACCTTAGGGAAAACACTGACATTCACAATAACCCTAATCAACCTATGTGGGCACGTCCCTATTATCGGGGTCCTCCGGCAGGTCATGATCTCTGGGTGCAGTGGAAACCCAACAACCCACAATAGGGGTGCCGGAGGATGAAACCCCTCGCTTGTTACCTTACCCAATTGTACTCTCGCTGGGAAACGTTGCCTCTGACTACTCTTGCTGTAGATGGCAAGATGTATGATTTTTTTAGTAGACAGAGGAGCAATTAAGTCTTCCATTTCTCAGAGAGAGTACAACGGGCTAGTGTCAAACACAATTGAGTCCTCTACTGGTGTAGGCGGGGTTCCAATTTAATGCAAAGTAACACCCCCTCTTACCATCTCTGCCACGACTGAGGATAATACTCCCCTGATATTATCTCATGCCTTTTTGATAATCCCTAATTGTCCGGTTAATTTGCTAGGAAGAGATCTGATGGGTAGGTTACATATGTCATTCTTTGTGGACTTGCAGGGTGGAATCATTTGTGAGTCTCCTTATTGTTTAGCTACTCCCTCTTTCTCTCGATCCTCTCCCCTGTTATCTTCCTATTCAGATTCTGAACGCGTCCGGTCCCTTAGGTTTGATGAGAATGTCAGGGACACTTTGTACAAGGCATATGAGTTTGCCCGATTTGAACATGCATATATACGGATTGCATTTCAGAAACCCTTTCTAGCATATGACCATTTTGACGATTTCCTTGACCATTCAGTTGCATCTCATACAGAAGAAGTGTACATTACAGGTCTGTATCTGATCCCCACATGTGCATACATAGCTGCCAATGACAGGTCTTATGTTTGGTTTAAAGGCCATGATCTTGTTGTGGAACAGCAGTTTATCCCTTTGGACGACTTGCTGTCTCACTGCTATGTGCAAGTGATTGCTGACTCTGACCCGACACATGACTTTTCTTTTCCCCACCCAGCCCTAGATCAGATCCCCCCTGATTTGTGGTCCACTTCATCCACAGATCCTGGCTTCATCGATTGTACCCCGTATGAGGTTACCCTTAAGCCCGGTGCCTCCCCAGTGTATATCAAACAATATCCCCTCTCGGCTGAGAAGGAAAAAGATATTGCCCCCATAATGCACGAGTTGCTAACCACAGGCATTATCTCCCCCACCATTTCTCCATACAACACTCCTGTCAATCCTGTCCCCAAACCAGGAGGTCAACAATGGTGTTTCACACAAGACCTCTGTGCAGTTAACACATTGGTACAACCTATTGCCCCATAGTACCAGATGTGAATTCGATCCTCACTGGCATACCTTCAGATGCCACATATTTCACAGTGACAGACCTTTGTTCTGCCTTCTTTTCTGTGCCGGTTAGCCCTGAAACAAGACCACTTTTTGCTTTCACGTATAAAGGGTTTCAGTATACGTGGAACCGCCTACCCCAAGGTTTTATTGACTCCCCCACGGCCTATTCAACTGTTGTCCGTAAAACCCTAGAGCACTGGTCACCGCCCTGTAACTCTGTGCTATTGCAGTATGCAGATGACCTTCTGCTATGCAGCAAAGACAAAGATTCATGTCTTCAGGACTCACTGAGCTTGTTCTACCGGTTGTATGCAACAGGCCATAAGGTGTCCCTCAAGAAACTCCAGTTCTGCCTCCCAGAAGTGCGGTACCTGGGATTCAGCCTCTCCCATGGACAAAGAACTCTAGTTTCTGACCGCGTTGAGACTATTGTGGCTCTGCCCAAGCCAAAGACAAAGACTGCTCTAATGTCTTTTCTAGGAGTTGTTACATATTGCTGACAGTGGATACCCGATTGCTCATATTTTGACCACATTCTGAGACAAGCTACGCTCAAAGACTCTCCAGATATCATTCTCTGGACATCAGCTATGCATGGTGCATTCTATGCTCAAGACTGCTCTTTACTCTGCTCCTGCACTGGGATTGCCCAACTACCAGCAACCGTTCCACCTTTATTGTACTGAAGGTGATTCGACAGTGGCGGGTGTCCTTGCTCAGGAACACGGCTGCGGTTATAGACCGGTGGTATTTTATTCAAAAGTTTTACCCCTAGTGGTCCCGGGAATGCCGGCATGTTTAAGAACAGTAGCTGCATGTGCCATGATGGTCGAAGCTGCACAATCTATTGTGTTATCCCACACACATCACATCAGGTCATACAAGTCCTCAACAACCTCACTACACAACACATGACTGCACAGCGCAGATCTGGTTATGAAACCATTTTAACTACTACCTCTTGTCTGTCAAGTATTATGCTTCTCACTCAGGTCCCGCCGTCCTTCTGCACAAACTTTTGTCACAGACTGACCCTGCTGATCTGACTATAGATGGACGGACTCATGATTGTTTGACGACTATTAGCATAGAGACCTCCCCTAGGGCAGATTTATTCTCTGTTCCCCTAGAGTATGGTGAAGTTGTTTTTGTCGATGGGTCGTGTTCCAAACCCATGGATGGTGTATACAGGATTCTCAATTGTTCAGTTACCAGATGTTGTCCTGATGGCTAATGCTCTCCCTTTTGTCTCTGCACGGGCTGCTGAATTGGTAGCCCTTACACAGGCGTGTAAACTTTTTAAGGGTAGAGATGTTACCATATACACAGACTCTCGGTATGCGTTTCGTGTGGCCCATGATTTCGGTGTCATATGGAAAAACCGGGCTTCACCACTGCCGATGGTAAAGGTATCTCACACGCCCAGTTGGTCTCTGACCTTCTGGACGCCATGTTACTCCCTACCACACTGGCGATTGTCAAGTGTAAGGGACATAGCATTGAAGATACCAATGTGGCCAGAGGCAATGATTTGGCTGACACAGTTGCTAAGAAGGCCGCATTGTTAGATCATTTTCACCCCCAGTATGACAAGTCTCACTTTTTGCAGGTCTCGTTGGCTATGACCGCCCCGATTCCTGAGTCTGATATCTCCTCCTTACAGGCTTTGGCCTCTGAGGATGATGTCACTTTCTGGAAAAAGGAGGGTCTGACCATCGATGAACATTCTCTATGGTCAGACAAGGAGGGTAACGTGGGGATACCGCGCATGGCGGCCCCCATTTTCAATAGCCAATTTCACGGTTTTGGTCATATTGGTAAAAAGCAGACATGTAAAAATATTCAATCTCGTTTTGCTATAACAATTTACCTGTATTGGTGGAAACACAATTATCGCGATGTCTCACATGTGCAAGGAACAACCCCACAGGCACCATTCACGGAATACATGAACATTTGCCACCCCGAGGGCCCTATGCAACAGTTACAGATAGATTTTACACACATGCCCAAGGCTAAGGGAAGTTTGCAGTACTTACTGGTTATTGTAGATCAATTTTCTAAATGGGTAGAGGCATTTCCTACATCTAAGGAAGATGCCAAGACGGTAGACAAGATTTTGTGCAAAGAAATTATCCCTCGTTTTGGATGCCCTTTAACTATCAATAGCGATCAGGGAACCCCTTTTACGGCAAAACTTACCCAGAATATCTGTAACATGCTCTGCATTGATTGGAAATTCCAAATCCCATATCATCCTCAATCCTCAGGCCAAGTGGAAAGGACTAACCGCAAAATAAAATATAAGATTAGGAAAGGTACCGGAGGGACTTTCCATAATTGGCCAGATCACCTGCCCGCTGTACTAGCGGAAATACGGATGACCCCTAATAAGACAACTGGGCTCTCCCCATTTTAAATACTAATGGGTAGGCCATTCCCTACCCCATGGACAAAGACTCATGGGGTAACAAAAATAAAGGGCGACCTGAATTGTATAATACAGGAATATGTAATACACCTTGTTGACAAGTTGAATGGCATCTATGGTGATGTATCTATGTCTCTTCCTTGTCCCACAGGTACGCCAACACACCCTTTCAAACCAGGTGACACGGTCCTGGTCAAGCAACTGTTCAAAAACAAGACACTGGATCCTCCCTTCGGCAAACCAACCACCGTCATCGCCGTCACCCATACTGCAATCTTGACAGAAGACAGGCCAACATGGATACACGCAAGCCGTGTGAAGACCGCACCAATTGGTTCCCGTGGTCCACCCATCCTGGACCCGTCAGCAAGCTCCTAATATTTTCCATGTGGTTATTATAATAGCTATAATCTGGGGACTAATTGCGGGACTAACTGCCTGTTATATGCAACACACGGAGACATACACATATATAAATGTTACACCCACCAGTTGTATGTTCAATTGTACAGAATATTCTGAGCGACACAAAAAGGGAGTTACATGCAACCTCATGGGAACAAGATAATATATATCAAAACAGCAATGGCAGTGCATAAAGAGGTTAGACCAAATGAGTCATGTTGGATTTGTGGACACGGGCCCCAAAGTCTAAATTTTGGTTACCCTTATGTGCCCATCCCAATTAGTTATCAAGAGCTTAGGATGCTAGCTTCTGATAAACTTTCATGGAATTTTAAAGCAAACCATTCTACTCCAGATAAGAAAGAGCCAGCCAAGTTACACCTTAGTCATAAAGTACAGGAAGGAGCTATATGTTATCATAATTTCTAAGGGAAGGTGTTACACCAAGTATGTCAACACTCACCTGTTATGTTAAGGTACAATCAACCAGTTCAGAAAAGAGGTGAAATATACATACTCCGGGACTCCGTAGAAAT
This sequence comes from Ascaphus truei, assembly GCA_036426205.1. Lineage (NCBI taxonomy): Eukaryota > Metazoa > Chordata > Amphibia > Anura > Ascaphidae > Ascaphus > Ascaphus truei. The sequence goes on from CM071568.1 coordinate 303,929,218, forward strand.
TAAACTAGACGATTGTACTGATTTTTGTAATCAATATGTAACCAGGAATAATATAACTTATACATGTTCATACCATTCTTCTGTATATGAATGGTTTGGCCAAAATGGTTGTTCTTTTAGAACAAAAGGAGGGTATTGAAGGGGTTAAAATTATATGTCAGCTCTACAAGTCTCAGGGATTGAAAGGGTGAATATAATCTGCTAGCTTTATCTTTATTATATGGGCTGTTCCAGTACTGAGAGAATTAACTCACTATGCTAATTGTAATCTTTATTTACTTCTGTTGTTCTCAGTTTGTCTTTTATACAATAGCACAAGAGCAGTAAAATGTCCCAAACAATACAGCTGCAAGCTCTTGAGAAACATTCCCTGTATTTCTCTTTGTAATGTAGAAGTAGAAACTGCTGGCCAAACATAAGCAAGATGTAGTGATTTACTAATGCTTTGTCCAAAGACACAGATTTTGTACATGTTTTGTGGTGTCTCCACACTTTATTCCAGGGGGGCAGCTTATTCCAGGTGGGGGGGGAGCTTATTCCAGGGTGGCAGCTTATTACAGGGGGGGGGAGAGTTTATTCGAGGGGGGCATCTTATTCCAGGGGGGGGGCGGTTCATTCCAGGGGGGGCAGTTTATTCAAGGGGGGGCAGAATATTCCAGGGGGGGGTGAATATTCAAGGGGGGCCAGCTCTTGGCCGGCGGAGATATCCATGCCAGACGAAGCACAGGCTGTGGTACTTGCCCGTCAGGGAAGACGGGCCGATCACTGGCCCGCGGCGTTGGTAAAAAACACTTTTGCCCACGGCACGCGTGTTATCCACCCTGGCCGGCAAACACGGAGAGACCATGGAGTGTCGTTAATTTGATTACGCAGGGTTTTTACCTTGACAGGGGGGTGGATCCATGCAGGGTGGGGGGAGAGAGGGCGAGATAGGGGGGGGGGGAGAGGGGTGGGGGGGGGTAATCAAATGATCCCAATACAGAATAGGGTCTGTGGGGCTCCTTCCCCAAATGAGACAGGAGAGGAGTATGGAGCATAGGGTGCTGTGCTGGGGGGTAGGGAGGGTATCTGGGGGTACACACGATCCTTGTGGTAAACCCCCACATGCTATGTTGTGTGGCGCGGGTACTTGGAGGTATTCCGTGCCGGCTGCCGCGGATACCTGGGGGTATTCCGTTCCGGGTGGCGCGGGTATCTGGGGGTATTCCGTTCCGGGTGGCGCGGGTATCTGGGGGTATTCCGTTCCGGGTGGCGCGGGTACTTGGGGGAATTTTAAATTCCCCCGCTTACCGGCGACACAGGACCGTCACGTGAGCCGTTCACCCAATTAGGGCGAACCAGCTCCGATACGTCACTGGCCCGCCCCCGGCCAATGACGCGGCCGGCCCCGGTCCGCCACCTTAAGCTCTGTCCCCCCTTCTGCCCCGATCCATGTATCCTCTGTGTGTGTATGTGTGTGTGTGTGTGCAGTGTGTGTGTGCATTGTGTGTGTGTATGTGTATGCATGTGTGTGGGTGTCTGTGTGTGCATGTGTGTGTGTACTGTATGTGTATGCATGTGTGTGTGTGCCTTTCTGTTTGTGTGTGTGTGTCTGTGTGTATGTGTATGCGTGTGCGCGTGCGTGTCTGCGTAACTCAATATTGTTATCAAAGTTGCACAACGTTAATAAATAATGTATTCTCACAACATGCCTTTTGTTTTATTTGTAAAATATTATCTAATAAACACACACACACACACGCACACACACACAGCTTCCCTACTGACACACACACACACTCACATCTACTAAGTGACACACACACATACAATGTTGGCTATCTAGCTCGCGCTACGGTATGGCGAGTTTAAGGCAAATCTGAACTCGCCGAAATGTGTAACAAGAGGTAACGATGTTCTCTGCATAAGACCTTAACTAACGGCAATTCTGTGCTATTTTATAGCCGTTTTACAATTTTTTAACGTTCCTCTCTGCATAAGCCCCATAATCTCTAAACTCTCCAGTACAACCACTTGGAAACCTGGCAACAAGAAAAGGAAAATCCATCATGTAAAGCTGGGAGTGGGCGCTTCTTGTGATATCAATATAAAGAAATACTCTATACTGATCCCTATGGGGGAGGGGTGAAGTGATTGATTTTACTTTGTTATTAACCCTTTGAGTGCAAATAAGTTTTTACCCCTGAGTGCTGAAAACATTTTGGAGCTACCAATGTTCAAACCTCAATAACAATAATATTCCCAATATAACCTTAGACAAATTATTTTTTTCAGTAGGACAGGTATCTTATAATTGTATGCACGCTTTAATATTATTTCCCAAAATATTTTAGACATTTCAGTCCAATTTTAAACATATTGAATAAAGACAAGTGAGGATGTAAGGGTACTTACCACAAACAGGAAATGCATCTATTTCTTCCTTTATTGGGGTCAGATGTTCCTCTGTGTCTGTCTCTTCTTTCTCTGATTTAATCTCTAAACTCTCCGGCAGAACCACTGGGAAACCTGGCAATAAGAAAAGGGAAATCCATCATGTAAAGCTGGGAGTGGGGGCGCTTCTTGTGATTTCACCTCCTCTGATATTGGTATAATATAATAACTCTTGTAAAGAAATGTAATACTAGCCCTTCTGGCAGAAAATAACAGGAGAAGATATATTATCTTCTTAGCTGCTGGTGGTTCAATAAGAAAACAAGATTAGTTTGGGTGTTTGACTCTCATAACTGCCAAATAATCAGATGTTCCCCTCTTGCAGATTTCAAAGACACCAAAATATCTTCTCAACTCACTAAACAAGCGTGTATCCATGGTGGCAGTGGGCAGTGCTGCTCTGGAGGTGCTGGTAGTGCTGCTCTGGAGGTGCTGGCAGTGGGCAGCGCTGCTCTGGAGGTGCAAGTAGTGGGCAGCGCTGCTTTGGAGATGCTGACCGGAGGTTACTTAATCTATATGTGTTGGATTTTAGAATGTGCCTGTATATAAAACAGAATTGGAATGATTAGTTTTTTGAACACATATACCGCATTTAGTATCAGCTCTTTCAAACCTAAATTATCAACCCCAAAGGAGTCGGAGAAGACAGGGGCACCAAAAAACCCATATGGTCCATTCGCAAACAGGCACTTAATTTCAGACACTGCAAAACTTTAATGGCTCAGGATTGTGTCACAACATAACCATCTAGAAAAGTATAAAGAGAGTCTACAATCTACAATCTAAAAATCTACAGCAAGAGTAGTTGAGAGTACAATTGGGTAAGGTAACAAGCGAGGGGTTCCATCCTCCGGCACCCCTATTGTGGGTTGTTTGATCGGACTCCTGAAGAAGCTGGCATGCCAGCGAAACGCGTAGAGTGGACTAGCAGCAACCCAGAGTGTGCCCCCCATGCCCCTGAACCCGTGTGGATCCATTTCAATATCGATCGCGAAACCGGAAGTGACGCGATGGGTCGCACCGGAAGTGAGGCGACGCGATCCCGGGAGTGGGGTAGATGGTGTATACTGCTGCGCTTTGATTGTTACGTGTCTATGCACATGGTGCTTATGCAAGTGTGGATTACCACTGTTTTTATTGAATATATCATTAGTGAACATACAATGTTGCACTAGAGTTGTTTCTGTTTTCACCGAGGGTTCAGTTCCACTGATACCAGGGAGAGGATTCTAAGCAAGACCCCCCCTGCAATCTACAGAGTCTACATATTGTCTTCCAATGCTGTTATTTGTCTGGGAGAATGTGAGTTCTTAATCTCGATCCCCATGCACATTGTTATAGGTGTTTAGGATATATTACACTATTGTATATTTCATTCCCTTTACATGGTGAAACTCAGCGCTCCCCACAAGCTTCTTCCAAACAATAAATTGAAAATATCTGATTGGGAGCAAGCGTGCAGAATTAAAGATGCAGCAGGTGTTTTTTCCCCTCTTAAAGTAAATAAAAAAGAAAATGCAAGTATGTATTTTGACGATGGCAGGTGTAGAGGAAGAGGACGAGGTAGAAATCAGGGTAGAAGGTTTTTTGCCGGACCACGTAACCAGTCTGGAGGTAGAGCCTAAAATAATGGGGCTTGTTTTAATTGTGGTAATTTTGGCCATTGGCACCGAGAGTGTCCCCAACCCCCTCAAACCAGGGTGGTTCCCAAGATACACCACACCTTAGGGACAACACTGACATTCACAAAAACCCTAATCAACCTATGTGGGCACGTCCCTATTATCGGGGTCCTCCGGCAGGTCATGATCTCCGGGTGCAGTGGAAACCAAACAACCCACAATAGGGGTGCCGGAGGATGGAACCCCTCGCTTGTTACCTTACCCAATTGTACTCTCGCTGGGAAACGTTGCCTCTGACTACTCTTGCTGTAGATGGCAAGATGTATGATTTTTTTAGTAGACAGAGGAGCAACTAAGTCTTCCATTTCTCAGAGAGAGTACAACGGGCTAGTGTCAAACACAAGTGAGTCCTCTACTGGTGTAGGCGGGGTTCTAATTGAATGCAAAGTAACACCCCCTCTTACCATCTCTGCCACGACTGAGGATAATACTCCCCTGATATTATCTCATGCCTTTTTGATAATCCCTAATTGTCCGGTTAATTTTCTAGGAAGAGATCTGATGGGTAGGTTACATATGTCATTCTTTGTGGACTTGCAGGGTGGAATCATTTGTGAGTCTCCTTATTGTTTAGCTACTCCCTCTTTCTCTCGATCCTCTCCCGTTATCTTCCTATTCAGATTCTGAACGCGTCCGGTCCCTTAGGTTTGATGAGAATGTCAGGGACACTTTGTACAAGGCATATGAGTTTGCCCGATTTGAACATGCATATATACGGATTACATTTCAGAAACCCTTTCTAGCATATGACCATTTTGACGATTTCCTTGACCATTCAGTTGCATCTCATACAGAAGAAGTGTACATTACAGGTCTGTATCTGACCCCCACATGTGCATACATAGCTGCCAATGACAGGTCTTATGTTTGGTTTAAAGGCCATGATCTTGTTGTGGAACTGCTATGTGCAAGTGATTGCTGACTCTGACCCGACACATGACTTTTCTTTTCCCCACCCAGCCCTAAATCAGATCCCCCCTGATTTGTGGGCCACTTCATCCACAGATCCTGGCTTCATCGATTGTACCCCGTATGAAGTTACCCTTAAGCCCGGTGCCTCCCCAGTGTATATCAAACAATATCTCCTCTCGGCTGAGAAGGAAAAAGGTATTGCCCCCATAATGCACGAGTTGCTAACCAAAGGCATTATCTCCCCCACCATTTCTCCATACAACACTCCTGTCAATCCTGTCCCCAAACCAGGAGGTCAACAATGGTGTTTCACACAAGACCTCTGTGCAGTTAACACATTGGTACAATCTATTGCCCCATAGTACCAGATGTGAATTCGATCCTCACTGGCATACCTTCAGATGCCACATATTTCACAGTGACAGACCTTTGTTCTGCCTTCTTTTCTGTGCCGGTTAGCCCTGAAACACGACCACTTTTTGCTTTCACGTATAAAGGGTTTCAGTATACGTGGAACCGCCTACCCCAAGGTTTTATTGACTCCCCCACGGCCTATTCAACTGTTGTCCGTAAAACCCTAGAGCACTGGTCACCGTCCTGTAACTCTGTGCTATTGCAGTATGCAGATGACCTTCTACTATGCAGCAAAGACAAAGATTCATGTCTTCAGGACTCACTGAGCTTGTTCTACCGGTTGTATGCAACAGGCCATAAGGTGTCCCTCAAGAAACTCCAGTTCTGCCTCCCATAAGTGCGGTACCTGGGATTCAGCCTCTTCCATGGACAAAGAACTCTAGCTTCTGACCGCGTTCAGACTATTGTGCCTCTACCCAAGCCAAAGACAAAGACTGCTCTAATGTCTTTTCTAGGAGTTGTTACATATTGCCGACAGTGGATACCTGATTGCTCATATTTTGACCACATTCTGAGACAAGCTACGCTCAAAGACTCTCCAGATATCATTCTCTGGACATCAGCTATGCATTGTGCATTCTATGCTCAAGACTGCTCTTTACTCTGCTCCTGCACTGGGATTGCCCAACTACCAGCAACCGTTCCACCTTTATTGTACTGAAGGTGGTTCGACAGTGGCGGGTGTCCTTGCTCAGGAACACGGCTGCAGTTATAGACCGGTGGCATTTTATTCAAAAGTTTTACCCCTAGTGGTCCAGGGAATGCCGGCATGTTTAAGAACAATAGCTGCATGTGCCATGATGGTCGAAGCTGCACAATCTATTGTGTTATCCCACGCACAATCTATTGTGTTATCCCACACACATCACATCAGGTCATACAAGTCCTCAACAACCTCACTACACAACACATGACTGCACAGCGCAGATCTGGTTATGAAACCATTTTAACTACTACCTCCTGTCTGTCAAGTATTATGCTTCTCACTTAGGTCCCGCCGTCCTTCTGCACAAACTTTTGTCACAGACTGACCCTGCTGATCTGACTATAGATGGACGGACTCATGATTGTTTGACGAATATTAGCATAGAGACCTCCCCTAGGGCAGATTTATTCTCTGTTCCCCTAGAGTATGGTGAAGTTGTTTTTGTCGATGGGTCGTGTTCCAAACCCATGGATGGTGTATACAGGATTCTCAATTGTTCAGTTACAGATGTTGTCCTGATGGCTAATGCTCTCCCTTTTGTCTCTGCACAGGCTGCTGAATTGGTAGCCCTTACACAGGCGTGTAAACTTTTTAAGGGTAGAGATGTTACCATATACACAGACTCTCAGTATGCGTTTCGTGTGGCCCATGATTTCGGTGTCATATGGAAAAACCGGGCTTCACCACTGCCGATGGTAAAGGTATCTCACACGCCCAGTTGGTCTCTGACCTTCTGGACGCCATGTTACTCCCTACCACACTGGCGATTGTCAAGTGTAAGGGACATAGCATTGAAGATACCAATGTGGCCAGAGGCAATGATTTGGCTGACACAGTTGCTAAGAAGGCCGCATTGTTAGATCATTTTCACCCCCAGTATGACACGTCTCACTTTTTGCAGGTCTCGCTGGTTATGACCGCCCCGATTCCTGAGTCCGATATCTCCTCCTTACAGGCTTTGGCCTCTGAGGATGATGTCACTTTCTGGAAAAAGAAGGGTCTGACCATCGATGAACATTCTCTATGGTCAGACAAGGAGGGTAAGGTGGGGATACCGCGCATGGCGGCCCCCATTTTCATCAGCCATTTTCACGGTTTTGGTCATATTGGTAAAAAGCAGACATGTAAAAATATTCAATCTCGTTTTGCTATAAAAGATTTACCTGTATTGGTGGAAACACAATTATCGCGATGTCTCACATGTGCAAGGAACAACCCCACAGGCACCATTCACGGAATACACGAACATTTGCCACCCCCTGAGGGCCCTATGCAACAGTTACAAATAGATTTTACACACATGCCCAAGGCTAAGGGAAGTTTGCAGTACTTACTGGTTATTGTGGATCAATTTTCTAAATGGGTAGAGGCATTTCCTACATCTAAGGAAGATGCCAAGACGGTAGCCAAGATTTTGTGCAAAGAAATTATCCCTCGTTTCGGATGCCCTTTAACTATCAATAGCGATCAGGGAACCCCTTTTACGGCAAAATTTACCCAGCATATCTGTATCATGCTCTGCATTGATTGGAAATTCCACATCCCATATCATCCTCAATCCTCAGGCCAAGTGGAAAGGACTAACCGCACAATAAAATATAAGATTAGGAAAGGTACCGGAGGGGACTTTCCATAATTGGCCAGATCACCTGCCCGCTGTATTAGTGGAAATAAGGATGACCCCTAATAAGACAACTGGGCTCTCCCCATTTTAAATACTAATGGGTAGGCCATTCCCTACCCCATGGACAAAGACTCATGGGGTACCAAAAACAAAGGGCGACCTGAATTGTACAATACAGGAATATGTAATACACCTTGTTGACAAGTTGAATGGCATCTATGGTGATGTATCTATGTCTCTTCCTTGTCCCACAGGTACGCCAACACACCCTTTCAAACCAGGTGACACGGTCCTGGTCAAGCAACTGTTCAAAAACAAGACGCTGGATCCTCCCTTCGGCAAACCAACCACCATCATCGCCGTCACCCATACTGCAATCTTGACAGAAGACAGCCCAACATGGATACACGCAAGCCGTGTGAAGACCGCACCAATTGGTTCCCGTGGTCCACCCATCCTGGACCCGTCGGCAAGCTCCTAATATTTACCATGTCGTTATTATAATAGCTATAATCTGGGGACTAATTGCGGGTCTAACTGCCTGTTATATGCAACACACGGAGACATACACATATATAAATGTTACACCCACCAGTTGTATGTTCAATTGTACAGAATATTCTGAGCGACACAAAAAGGGAGTTACATGCAACCTCATGGGAACAAGATAATATATATCAAAACAGCAATGGCAGTGCATAAAGAGGTTAGACCAAATGAGTCATGTTGGATTTGTGGACACGGGCCCCAAAGTCTAAATTTTGGTTACCCTTATGTGCCCATACCAATTAGTTATCAAGAGCTTAGGATGCTCACTTCTGATAAACTGTCATGGAATTTTACAGCAAACCATTCTACTCCAGATAAGAAAGAGCCAGCCAAGTTACACCTTAGTCAGAAAGTACAGGAAGGAGCTATATGTTATCATAATTTCCAAGGGAAGGTGTTACACCAAGTATGTCAACACTCACCTGTTATGTTAAGGTACAATCAACCAGTTCAGAAAAGAGGTGAAATATACATACTCCGGGACTCCGTATAAATTAAACTAGACGATTGTACTGATTTTTGTAATCAATATGTAACCAGGAATAATATAACTCATACATGTTCATACCATTCTTCTGTAAATGAATGGTTTGGCCATCAGAGTTCCAAAATGGTTGTTCTTTTAGAACAAAAGGAGGGTATTGAAGGGGTTAAAATTATATGTCAGCTCTACAAGTCTCAGGGATTGAAAGGGTGAATATAATCTGCTAGCTTTATCTTTCTTATACGGGCTGTTCCAGTACTGAGAGAATTAACTCACTATGCTAATTGTAATCTTTATTTACTTCTGTTGTTCTCAGTTTGTCTTTTATACAATAGCACAAGAGCAGTAAAATGTCCCAAACAATACAGCTGCAAGCTCTTGAGAAACATTCCCTGTATTTCTCTTTGTAATGTAGAAGTAGAAACTGCTGGCCAAACATAAGCAAGATGTAGTGATTTACTAATGCTTTGTCCAAAGACACAGATACATAACCTCTACAGAAACTTGTTACAGAACCTGCGCATAAGAAATATTCCCGAGTCTGTTTCTCCTGACGCCCTCCAGGATTACCTCCGCAGAACCTTCCTGACACTGGTAACTGAGCTGTCAGACCATGACCTTCAGATGGACAGGGCACACCGCGCACTGGCCCCCAGGTCGGCAGACCCAAATCGCCGCAGAGACGTAATAGTTAAACTGCACACCTACTCTGCCAAAGAAAGAATTATGTCTGCCAGTAGAGGGTTAAATGACCTCCAGATGGATAACCCAATCCAAATCTTTGGCGACCTCTCCAAAGTCACCATCGACAGATGCAGGGAGATGGGGCCCCCCACGGCGATCCTTAGGGAGAGAGGCATCAAGTACAGATGGGGTTTCCGCTTTAAGCTTGTTATCCTTAAAGATGGCCGATACCACTCCATTTCTAGGCCAGAGTTCTTGAAGTCGCAGGGATTAACCACTCCTCCGCAGGACCGAGAGATGCCCTCCAGAGACCCAGAAAGACCTGAAGCCTCAGAGATCCTACGAGCATCCCAACGCCTAGCAAATCAGAGGAGGCCATAACCTCCCCCTCTAATCTCCGATCCGATGAGGGTGTCTGAGGGAAAAGAAGAAGGCGGCCTTCCCTCTTGGCAGGCTACAAAGCCTCCAACATGCCGGGCGAGCAAGTCCTGAAGCACAGATCCCCATACCTGGGCCCTCCCCCTTTCCCCTCCCCCTCCCTTTTTTCCCCGTCTCCCCCCTGACCACCGTGCCAATATGCATATGAATTGCTCCCAAATGCAGATTATATGATGTTCTCATCGTGTACCCCCTAAACCCCCTCCCTCCCCTACATCAAGACTAAGCAGCGGGTTCTGAAACCCCCCTCCTTGTATCTAATTTACACACTATTTATGAGACCCTTCTCTAATAGCTGATGTACAGAGGATTGTTATACATTGCAAATGCTGTTTTATTAACTGATTTTTACAGAAGCAAAAGGCTGAGCCCTCTACTGCAAATGCTCCATATGCTTCACACTATGTACCCCCCCCCTCCCCACCCCCTCCTCCCCCCCCCCCCTCCTACCAGGTTAAAGGTAACTGCACTCACCACTAAAAACAAATCTCTGTTATCTGTATATTTGTACCCCTACCCCACCTGTAAATACTCTCCTAATGATTCTCCGTTGAATTTTCGGAGGTCACTCGGTCCTCGTCTCCGGCTTCCAGCCATGCTCTACGGCTCAGGAAGCTCTCTAGGGGTTTCCAACCCCCTTTCCTTCTTCACCTTGGTGATTAAGGATCCTCTCTCAGGGCACTGTTAGGCCCACAACTCCCTCCTCCTCCTACTGGTTCTCCCTCCTTCCCATCGGAGGGCCCCAACCTTACGAAGGCTAGCCGTGGGCCCCGAAATCCCGCTGCGGCTCCTACACAATCCAGTTCTAGTCCCCTATCATGGGAAACCAAGGGGCTGTGAGGCCTTTAGCTTCACAAACAAACACCCCACAAAATGTCTTCTATAAAGCTTATCTCCCTTAACGTAAAAGGCCTAAATTCGGCAAAAAAAAAAGAAGAAAACTTGCATTACAAGAATTTAAAAAATCAAAAGGTGATATATATTTTTTTTTTTTTTTAACAAGAAACGCACTTTGATTCCCCCAATCCACCAAACATGTTTAAAAGTATATTCCCCCATGCATTCTATGCCACCTCTCCAAATAAATCCCTATAGGGGATCTGCAGCAGCGATCAAATCCGATACGCTTAAATGGGACTGCTAAGGTGAGTACTTACCATTAACCCTAAGTACTCACCTTAGCAGTCCCATTTAAGTGTACCGGATTTGATGATATGTGATAGATATATACACCTACCTCGATCACTGCTGCAGATCCCCTATAGGTAACCTGAGGTCAAGCCAGCCATAGTAATGGTGTAGATTCACCATTGCGTACAGTTACACAGAGAGGATTCAGTTGAGCTCTGATACTTTTGACATTTGCTGGCTGAATTGTGATATATCAAATATATTACATATGTGACACCACAATTACACACGGGCTACTGTAAATCCAACCATCCTATTTTTCTATACAGTACTTTGGTTTATTAGGGTACTTGTCCCAGTGATTTACAGCCTATGTTATCTTGTGTATGAGAATTTCCTGTACGTGTTCACTCCCTTACAGATCCTTTACAAGGACTGTTATCTAGTGTGGTATTAGTATCCTCTATTTACGCACTAATATTTCAGGATCCTGAGCCAACACGGCTATCAGTATTTGGATCCAGCACATACCTTCATTTTGTCATTTTAATACCCTTTATTTTAATTTGGTTGCTCAATAGTAAAGATTACGTTTTAAATACTACATTAATCACCAGAGGGTGAGCTTGAGTGCTACACTTGGGTTCTTTCTCTATCAGTTCCCGACTAGGCTGAGCCAGATCTTCCCTGGCACACCTGACCTGTGCTGGAGGGGATGTGGTCAAAAGGGAGACATGGCCCACATTTGGTGGTCATGTCCAGAGATTCAGAGATATTGGTCAATGATTCTATACCCTTGGACGACCTTGACCTTCGTGCTCGGCAAATCTATCGAAAACATCCCCCACACCAATGGGCAGACTGATCTCTTTGATTCTCACAGCCGCCAGATGCTCGGCTGCAGCGGCCTGGAAGCAAATAAAAGCACCAACTGGAGGCACAGTTGTCAAAAGGCTCAATACTATGGTAGGACTCACAGCGATGCTCCGTAAAAAACTGCCGCAATTCTAAAAAACTTGGGACCCGTGTGACGATATAATATTGCTGAAATAAAGATACTGTTGATAGATTTCTGAAATGGACTAGGGGGGGGGGGTCTCTGGAGAAGGATTGAAAGTGATGTTCAGTTTCCATTTTATGAGTAAGAATGTGTCTGGTGTAAATGAGAGATTTCGCGTCTAAGTTGATTTACGACTGTGCCTAAAGTAACGCTGTAGAGGGAGAGGGGGGTTGGCCCGGTATTGTTTTAAAGTGCATTTCTGTATCTCCAGTTCTGGGGGTCCCAGAGAGTTGAAATTTGGCCAATGTGTGGAGTCACTGTAGTCATTAAGAACTGGCAAATTTCGACCCACTGAGCCCACCAGAATGGAACTTATTAATATGTCTAGATATTAAAGTGTATATGTATGGTATTTTGGATCTGGTCTGAAAATGCAGACTCCATCTGCTATGCTAATAGGTCATGAAGGGCAGCCGGATGATTGAGCATAAGCACTGTGATCAAAAGTTAACTGCCCTGATTGTTTACACTAGGATCCAAGTACTAATCAACAGACTCTGCCACTCTAATTGTTACCTGAGGGCGGAGAATCATCAAACTGGAGTGGTTTGTAAGTGTTATGTCTACACCTACAAACAATGAAGATCCTATCAGATACTTCATTTGGTAGATTGGTCGTCGCCCCTGATTTAATTATGGGGCTACAGAAATAAGATCCTCAGAGTCCCAGTACACATGGGCTAACTAGCTGGGGGGCATGGTTTAAACTGTGTCTCCACGTTAGGGATTGGATACAGATAATTGTTCACCAATAGTCTGTGTTCAATGTTAAGAATAGGGTTACACAGGTATCTAAAATGGGTCAACCCTACCGTTTGTAGTAGGAGATGTGCTTCTGATTCCACCTGGAATGTCACCGGATTGCTGGAGAATTGCTAGCTGATACTTCTCCATCCCCCAACCCTAAGTAAGTGTTACCTTCTTGTCTGTTAATTGTACTATATTGCTGTGTTCACCTTTTTAAGGAATATATTTATTATATCTAAGCCTCGTTCAGTTCAACCCAGATATTTGGTGTTCATTATATCTTGTCATAAGTTACCGTGACAAACACCCACATTCCTAGTGAGAGTTTGTACCTGGAACCTATTCATAGCTGTTTGAGGTCAGTTTTAATGAGCTGTAAGATGATTGGTTTAAGAATTAAGGAGTGGTTAGTGTAATCTGCCTAGTAACAGTTTTAGACAAAGGAACCGAAAGTGTATAAAGGTTGCTGCCTGGACACTCCCTGGCAGAGTCTTGTAGACTTTTGAATGAGTATGATCATACTATACTATGTATTGAAATAAACTACTTATCAACTGAACCCCATTTGTCAATTTGGAACATTGACCCGTGGCTGGAGTCCCGACACCCAGGGCTGACCTAGGTCCAAGTCGTAAGGGCCTCCCTCTCCCTCCCCAATCCAACTCCCCCTCCCGTCTGTCCGTCCCCCCTTTTATCCTATACAGATGCAGCAACGAGTATTAGAACTCTGCCTGGGTAGATTCTGGGGCAGTCTCACAGTAAATGCCTCAACATTTCTGTGAGATTCTTAATGGCCCATAGGATTAACACAGCAGGGAGTCCCTGCAAACTGAATGGGACTGCAGGGACCCCCTGCTGTGTTAATCCGATGGGCCATTAAGAATTTTACAGAAATGTTGAGGCAATTACTGTGAGACTGCCCCAGAATCTCCCAAGAATTTCTCAGGTAAGTGTTCTAATACTGGTAGCTGCATCAGAATGTTAAAATGTTTATTGGAAATTTCCATGTACCCTTCTCAGTCATGTGCTCATGACAACTCTGTATCCTTGATTATATATTTCCAATAAAAAAAAATAAAAAAGAGTGAAATAAAAAAAACACACTGCAAATCTGCGCAGCTTCATAACCTTAGCGTGAGCACCTTCCTGAACCCCTACTCTAGGTTCAGGATACCTGGGCATGGATGTGGGTTCCTTTGCTATACTGGGGAGCCCCTTGCTACACTAAGGACTCCGTGGATACCTGCAGATATATTTTAACCCCTTCACCTTGTCTGGAAGATGCTGCAGCAGGAACTCTGGCGGTGTCGTAAGAGTGTTTCAGGGTACGAGGTTGGCGGAGTAATGCGCTTAGCTGTATCCGAGGATATCACTCAATCTCCTGATACAACTCTTGGGGTATCCCATTACCCGGAACCCCGCTACATAGACACATTCTGCAAAGACTTTCTCTGCCAAACCCACCCTGAACTTACAGCCTAGAAATCTCCCAATCACAGCATCCCAGGAAGGCAAGTGACATAATTCTTTAATGTCGCCAAATCAGTATACAGTTGAAGTAATACATTCTCTACATCTGGGTCCCAGAGCTGACACTAAGACCCTAACACACGGGTCAGGGTTAACCAAGTGGGCCTGACCTTTATTATAAGCCTGGGTAACTAACCCCTTCACCGTCACATACACACTTTCATTTACGTGCACACCTTTTATAGCAAATCACATGTACAGTACTGTACATATTAGTGGGTGTATGTTTGCATATTTATAGATGTTTGTTTATGTATGTACGTACATGGGCCAGTTTACATGCATGTACGGTATATAGTTGTGTATGTACACTGCTTGTTGTGTGTGTGTATTAATAAGTGCAGGTGTGTACAATGCTTTCTGTGATCTTTGTATATTTGCAACATGTAGAAAATGAGGGGTTTAACCCCTTGTATGCTACAGACGTGAAGCTACCACATGCTTAGATTTCTACATGGCGGCGCATACACAGAGACCCAGACACAGCACCCACCTCTATGCCTGGGGTCACCCTAATCTCCATCAGCTGTAGTTCTGCACTGCAGATTGGGGGAGGGAAGAGAAGCAGTGTGTCTCACTTCTACATCTCCAGTTCTGCACAGACTGTCCTCCTCCCCCCTGTCCCAGACACAGGGGCTTATGCAGAGAGCATAGATATGGAAATTGCGCCATCTTCTGGCAAAAAAAAATCGCCACTAATCCTTTTACTCGTGAGAAAATGGCGCGATGTTTAAAATCCGGCAGAAAAGTTTTCAGAAGTTTAAAAGTCGCCAAACTCGTGGCGAGAACCTGGAACTCGCCATGCTAATATAGCGTGCAATGCAAGAAGGACCGAATCGCTGGAACACGCCAGTCTGACCTATAATATGGCGTGTTCCAGGTCGCCAGAAAACCTTGGCAATTTGACTACTATCTGCTAACAGAAGGTAAATGCGCTTTCTGCATACGGCCATAATTTATGCCAAATATGTGGCTATGTTATTGCCGTTTTCAAAGCAAATCACGCTCCTCTCTGCATAAGCCTGACATTGTTTAAATTTAGACACCCCCCCCCCCCCTTCCCTGACAAATTCTTTAAAACTGGGACATGAGAGAATGCAGCAGATATTTGGGACATCAGAACATACGGTCAAACCAGGACTGTCCCCGGGCAAACGGGTCAGCCTCACACAGAGAAGCTATAGCCCATAACACACACAGGATGCTGGCCCCTGTGGTAATGAAGGAGTTAAACTCCAACCAATACTCCCCCTCACCCCCCCCTCTCCTCCCAACCATCACCTCTGGTTGCTCTACACCAGAACTTACCAACAAGATGTCTCTTTCCGGGATCCCAGACACCCCTGGTCACCAGTCTTCACCTCCTCGCATACAGATGTCAGCTAAGACCAGGTCTTCGATGGCTGGGGCACAAATGAAGAGTCCGACCGCCCGACACGGAACCTCCGCTAGAAGCTAGAGAATACCCAACCTCCTTCTCTGCCCTTACCTCCACAGTGTTGGAACTTCCATACTCAAAGGCCCAGCAGCACAAAACGTAGAGGATCAAAAAAGGCAGCCGCTCCTTAAGGGTACAGTACTCACCAGTAGGTAAAAGTAAAAAACTTTATTAAACTACATAAAAACAGATAGGCTGACAGATTCTCATGCTGCAAAGAAGATACAATGTTGTGTGCAGGAACAGTGAGGCTGAGGAAACAGAGAGGGAAAGAAGGGGGGCAGAGAGCTGCGAGCTTATGCCCTAGGCCAGAAATCCCCAGGCTAGAGTTGAGGCCCTGACCCCCACTAGAGAGGGTGGGTGTGTGACGGTAGTGAGGGTTTGGCCCGGGACTAACGGGGTTATCCCCCAAGGGCCCCCCTCCAACCTCACCAGGGAGACAAGGGGTTAACTGGGCTGAGGCCCAGAAATGTGATTTAACCCTTGTTATAACATGAAAATGTATTTTCCCCTGTTCCATTGTAATGTCTGGTTAATCAGTGTCTGCATAACACACACACTGGGACTTAAGGGGTTAACTGTGTAAGCCCAGTGGGCTAATTAATGCGTTATCTGTGTATTCCCTTTGCCTCATGGGCCTGCAACTGCCTGTGTCAGCGTGTAAGTGGATTGCCTTGTATGGGTGGCCTCTTATGAGAAATAGCTGCTGGGCAGGGATGTCTGGAGCATGAGGGGAAAGGGGGGGGTTATTTTAACCTGTCTTGCCTGCCAGCAAGGTATTCTTAGCTGGTGTCTTAGAGAAGAGAAGGTTTTAGAACCCCACATGATAGATGCAGATGGGGGACATATATTTTTGATATTTGTGCCTCACTGGGGCAATTTTACAATGCGCATCCCAAATGCTAATAACCTCTGCCTACCTTTGTAATGCATGAGGAACCAAATGGTGCCTCATATGAGTCTATTCACGTTTGATATACACTTTCCGTGAGGAAGCTTGCATATCACCTAGTGATCAACAGGTAATTACCTAATTGTTTATGCGAGGAGCTGCAAGCCTGCTTCAAAAAGTTTTATTGATGGGGCCAGGGTGGGGCTACCCCAAACAGGATATCTGAATGGGTGACCTTATTAAATATAAGAATATTATGAGATGTCCTTGGCTGAACATGATAAGAATTACATATGTGTATCCGTTGGATGTAGCCCATATTTTGGAGTCTAAACACTGTATATGTAACGGCTGCTAAATGCCAGATATTAATATCTCTATTAATTTTCATATTACACTGTACTGTAGGGTCTCTCTGCGAACGTCAGGTGTCACAGATTGTATTAATATATCTCACCTGACTGTGTGTATTACGGAACGGAAGTTATGCAATGATTTGCAGTAAATATGAAACTTTGGTTGAGTTCTGAGGAACCCCTGTTGTGATGAGCAGGAAAGGAGAATTTACAAGCCTGGTCATCAAAGACCAAATTGCTAATTATTATGCTTGGCCTAGGGACCAAGGGAAGTGGATGTTTTTGTAAATGTGGTAATTCACACTTCAATGGAAGCCAAAAGAGCTTCAAAGACTTTTTGCTAGCCGTCGCGGCACCTAGGGTTAAAGAGATGAGTTTGACATAGTATATAAGTCAAAGCCACCCTTTACCCAAGTTGTTCATGTTGTTCATGTTCTTCATGCAAATGTTGTTCATGCAAAGTTCTTCATTGTTCTTCATGCAAATGATCTTCATGCATGCATGTATCCTGCCTGTTTTGCTGTGATGTCAACTGAAATATGGGAGAAGTGGCCAGTCTGTGATCCTGATGGCTTTCTTGCCATAATCTTTAAGTAAGTGTCTATATTTTGCCTGTTATTTGTACAAAGGTGTGTTCACCTTTATCAAGGAATAAAATCACTTTATTATATCTTAAGTCTTGTCCCAGTTCAAACCCAGGTATATATATATTTATATATAGTTTTGGTGTAAATTACAACTTGTCACAAGCTACCGTGACAGGGTGTTCATAGGGACAGGCCCTTAGGTAAGGACCCTGTGCCCCTTCAGCTGTGTGCTAGGCAGGGACCTAGTGACAGTACCTGTGCAGTTACTTAGTGCAGGAAGAGAGAGAGACCCTGCTGTAGTTCTTTAGTGCAGGGACCCAGTGAAAGGGTTTGCTGCATGTTCCTGAAAGCTGTGTTGCTGATCCAGAGACTGTCCTTACGGTGGGACATCCAGTGGGACCCCATCCCACGCGGAGATACAGATCAGCGCTGGACCAAGCGGCGCCGGTAGATCCTTTGCGAAGACACCCAGGTGTAGAGACACATGGGCAGGTATTTACAACCTTCCACACGTGCACCAACTTTACCTTGCTGCTCACATGTGACAGGCCTGTTCACACACTTGGGTGGGCTTGGACTCTTTGGACACAGGGTTGGGAAGGGGGTGTAAAGGTATAGCCCAGTTAGGGGGTACGGAGGTTATAGCCCAGTTAGGGGCAAGGTTATAGCTGCCAGCTAGTGGTACATACAGGTAAACCCCGTTATAACGCGAATCGGTTATAACGCGGTTTTCACGTGGCTCCCGTTTTTTTTGCACACCGCACACACTCTCACTGCACACTGCACACACTCTCACTGTACACACTCTCACTGCACACTGCACACAGTGCAGACACTCTCACTGCACACACTCTCACTGCATGTCAGGAATCGGCGTTCTCCTCGCTCCCCACACAGAGCATTCCCTCCCCGCAAGGAGCCCCTGGACACACAAAACAATCCTGCCTTACCGGCCTTCACGGCTCCTCGCCCCTGCCGCGGGATCACTCCCCTCGGCTATTCCTCTACTCAGTGCCGGGCGTGCCCTCCTGCACGCACACCTGCACCATCCACTGGCTCGGTTCACACGCGTACACGAGTTACGGAGCACGTTCTCAGTCTGCACACTCTTATTCCCGTCCCCTGCACCTCAGGCTCCGCCCCCGCACACTGCACGGGCATACTCAGGTTACTAACAAGACTCACCTGGCTTGTTATGCCTGCACCAATCTGCAGTGTCTCCCTGTAGCTCTTCCTGTCCCGCCTCCGTTCCTAATTGGACCTTCCTGCTTTATCTAGCTCCTCTCTGCTCGACATAGTCTCTGTATGGAAGTAATTCTGGATTCTCTCAGTGTTTTCACAGGTTCTGACGCAGCTCGTACGACTACCCCCTCTGGCTCTCGATCTCGGCACTCCTTGGACAACGCTCACTCTGGTAACCCCTTGAATACGGCTTGGACTACGACCTATCTCCACTCTCGGCATAACACTGCACACACTGCTCACTGCACACACTGCTCACTGCACACACTGCTAGCGTCCGCCGTGACGCCTAGAGGTGGTAGCGTCCGCCGTGACGCCTAGTGTGGTTAGTGTCCGCCGAGACACCCAATGTGGTTAGCGCCCGCCGTGGCGCATGATGATGTTATGATGTTATGATGTTATTGCGTGATATGTGTTCCCATGCAGTAAAGCCAGTCCTGTTTTATATTCGTTCGCATTGTGTGGTTGTTTCCTGTGAGGGCCTCCTCCCACTCCGTTGGGATCCCTCCCAGGTGGAGGCGTTGCACCTAGAGATGTATGTACCCCAGGTTCCCCAAGCGGAGGCTTAGGCTCCTGAGAGCCACACAGGTTGCACAGCAGGTAGTAGCGGAGGTATTCATAGGGAATACCCATTACAGTAGTTTTACTGGCATTTATTGTTTATATCTATTTTCATCTAGCATTGCATCGCTAAATGGTGAAATTTGCCCATAGTGGGCGCGAAACATGTGGGAGGAGGAGTTTTGTCATTTTATGTAGTTTTCATTAAAGACTTTTTTAACCTTCATATTTTGTGAGTTTCCCAACTTCTTTTCACAGCAAGCGATAGTCTCCACTCGATCATTTTTTGTTTCTGTTGCTGCCTGGATCGGAGGACACCACCGGTTTCACCATTGTTGCGGGAGGAATGGATTAGTGGTGACACCTTGTGTGCGTGAGGCTCTACACCACTTCTTTTGGAAGGAGACGGGGTAAGGTGAAGCTTCTCAGGAGGTCACACAGCCCGGTGGGAATCCAACCTCTCTGTAAGTACCCCGCTTCTTATATCTTGCTTATCCCCTTGGTTTTTCTCCCCTCTCCCTGCATCTATACTTATATGTACCGGACATTACTATTACTGCACCGACACACTTTATTCGAGCAAATACCCAGTATGTACCTGGCAGATACCTGGAATGCGCCGCTCCTCACCTCTGACAAGCCCCGTTGCGTTTGCCTTCCCAGCCTGGGTTCATGCCTGGCTGACGGGCGGCTGATCTGTTAAATGATAATGATTAGGATTTAATAGGCTGCAATGCTTCGCGTGTCTACCAGATGGCATAAATTCATGAATTGTAATGCAGTATATATATATATATACTGTGCAGTATTGCAGCCAGCGGGAATAAAATGCTTCAATCCCTGCCTGAAAATACCTCAATGCACTCGGGCAGAAAACAGTCACAAACCTCAATACACCCGGGTATACCCGAATTCGTGGGACTAGCCGAGCTCGAATAAAGTGTGTCGCCAGTGTATCAATTTAAAAAACTGTTATTTGATTTCACTTACCTTTTTGCTTCTGGAGCTGATATTTGTTTTTTTTTTTTGCTCTGTGATCATTTATTATTGGGCTACTTTTGGGCTATTTCCGTGATGTTATTGGCGGTATTTTTGGGAACTATCTCGCAACCCTGGTCTGTGCAGAGCTGGAGATCTAGATGTGAGACACAGAGCCCTCGTCCCTCCCCCAATCTGCAGTGCAGAAGTATAGCTGAGGGAGAGCAGGGTGACCGCAGGCACAGAGGTGGGTGCGGTGTCTGGGTCTCTGTGTATGCGCCGCCATACAGAAACCCAAACATGTGGTGCCTCACGTCTGTAGCATACAAGGGGTTAACCCCTCATTTTCTAAATGGTGCAAATATACTAAGATCACAGAAAGCAGTGTACACACCTGCACTTATTAATATACACACACACAACCAGCAGAGTACATACACAACTATATACCGTACATGCATGTAAACTGGCTCATGTACATACATCTATAAATATGCAAACATGCACCCGCTAATATGTACAGTACATGTGATTTGCTATAAAGGTGTGCTTGTAAAAGAAAGTGTATGTATATGTATGTGACAGTGAAGGGGTTAACCAGGCTTATAATAAAGGTCAAGCCCACTTGGTTAACCCTGACCCGTGTGTTAGGGTCTTAGTGTCAGCTCTGGGACCCAGATGTCGAGAATGTATTACTGCAACTGTATACTAATTTTGGCAACATTAAAGAATTATGTGACTTTTGCCTTTACTGGGATCGGGAGATTTCTAGGCTGTAAGTTTCAGGGTGGGTTTGGGTGAGAAAGTCTTTGCAGAATGCGTCTGTCACGATAGCTTATGACAGGCTATAATTTACACCAAATAACTGGGTTTGAACTGAACGAGGCTTAGATATAATAAAGTATATTTATTCCTTTGGATAGGTGAACACACAATATAGTACAGTAACAAAACAAGATATAACACTTACTTTGGGGGATGTGGAATGAGAAGTATTTTGCACAGCATTTCTCCAGCAATCAAGTTATATACCTTTTGTAACCCTATCCTTAACCTTAAGTACAGGTGATTGGTTTGCAATTATCTCCAGCCACTCTCTAACGTGGGAACACATTTTGATGCATGCCCCCCTGCTAGTTGGCACAGGCGCATTAGAACTCTGGGTCTCATTTCTGCAGGCCCACATTTGCATCAGGAATGCCAGCAAGTCTACTAAACGTAATTCCTGGCAGGATACCCTTTGTTGTAAGGTGTGAAGTGGGAGACTTAAAGCCTGCTCTGGTTTGAGTCCTCTCCGCCCTCCTGTAAACAGTGTAGGTGACAAAATCCTTTGAACAATACTTAAGTCCTAGACATTGGGTCGCCTCTCGGACCATATGCTGCCCTGGTATGCAAAGGAATTTCCTCTGGGTTCTGTCCATACTTTGGGACACAGTATTAGAGATAAAACACAAACATATTAAAATATCCGGTTCCGTTGGGTCTAGCGGGTCCAAACTTCCCAGTTCTCAATGCCGGTACTGGGACACCTTCTAGTCCAATTTGCGACTTGCTACGACCTTCGGAACCGGTGTTACACAAATACACTTTAAACCGTTTCTTATTTTAATACAAAAAACTCCGCTGTAAATGAAATCACGGTTTTTCACTAAATCCCCATTGAAAACAACGGGCTTCGCCACCATAGACTTTCACAGGCAAACCGCCGCCGCTGGCGGCTATGGGAATCCGCCGCCATAGACTTTCAATGGGGCAACGCTGCCGTTGAAGTCAATGGGGTTTTTCCGCCATAGCCGGTCAATGGAAATTGGCCGCCATTGAAGTCTATGGGAAAAGTCCCGAACTTTCAAGGGGGTCCATACTCCGTTGGGTTGGTCCAAGAGGGTCAAGGATGGTTCTGCAGCGATGCCGGAGCAGTGACTACAGGTACCCCAAACCCTGGCCCTCGGGACCCTCCGGAACCGGAGGTATGGATTCCTAAATTTCAGCTTTTTATACTTAGCCGTTTTCTTGAGCTGTTTCTGCCGCCGCCATTGGAACCTATGGCGCGACCCGCTCTTCTCGGTTCGACCCTTATCGGGGGTCCAGGATTCTGGGACCCAGTTGTGGTCGAGTGAGGGGAGGCCTAGGGACTAGGGGCAAAAAATAATTTTATTTGTATGTGCTCTAGAACTGTTTATTCCCACGCCACTTGTCGTTGAACTTGGCTAATAATTGATCCAAGCTCTCTTTTAGAAAAAGTATCCGTTTTGCGGTTTGGACGGCAGCCAACTCGTTCCTGGAAAGCTCCTTCGAGGAATCTCCATTGAAGTCAATGGGCCCATTGACTTACAATGGGAAACCGCCGCTCCTCCTCTCGGACGCCATCTGCTGGTCTTCACAGGAAACAGGACCAAAACAGCAAGATTCGCCATTAGAATGCATTTCATGTTATAACAAGGGTTAAATCACATTTCTGGACCTCAGCCCAGTTAACCCCTTGTCTCCCTGGTGAGGTCAGGGGATGGCCAAATGGGGTGCAACCTCTTTAATCCCGGGCCACCCCCTTTCTCCCTCTACAGTATCCATGTAGTGGGGTTCCGGGTTATGGAATACCCCAAGAGTTGTATCCGGAGATTGAGTGATATCCTCGGATATAGCTAAGTGCATTACTCCGCCAACCTCGTACCCTGAAAATACTCTTACGACACCACCAGAGTTCCTGCTGCAGCATCTTCCAGACAAGGTGAAGGTTGTTAAAATATATCTGCAGGTATCCACGGAGTCCTTAGTATAGCAAGGGGCTCCCCAGTTAGCAGAGGAACCCACATCCATGCCCAGGTATCCTGAGCCTAGAGTAGGGGTTCAGGAAGGTGCTCACGCTAAGGTTATGAAGCTGAGCAGATTTGCAGTGTTTTAAAAGGTTAAAGCATTTTTCTAATGTGTGCCAAGAATGAGGCTAGTGAATGTAGGGAATATTTACACTCACTCCATTCCTGACACCAGAATAAGAACCCAACTTTTAGCACGCAGAAGCCAGGCCACCTCATTTTATTAAACGGGAATAGTTTAATACGTATAGATATTGCTGATCCGTATATGAGCTGAGGGCTTTCTAAGTCATGGATTCCGGAAGGCACAGCTGGCTACCAGGCTTGGCGCCGCTGTGTCTGTCCAAGGGCCATACTTGAAAAGGCTCAGAGGTGCCTAGGTGTTAGGCCAGATGGGGACCTGCCATTATAATGGACCACCCACATCCTGGACTGACACAAGGCAACCTCACACCCTTTGCCCAAGACCCAGACTCAGTATAGCCTCGCAACATGGGGGGCGATGGGTCAGAGAGGGATATTTCACCTGCCCCTGGAAAAGACTCGGGTGTGGGAAACCCTGTCTGTCTCAGATTTGGTTGCTCGGGGAATTTGCTAAGTTTTTTTTGATTGGGCTGCAGGGTTTCTGGGAATGAATACCAGAGGTTTTAAAAACTCTGACACAGCTCAGATGTGTCAGTTTTCCAAGTTTCTAAGCAAATTCCAAGCGCCACACCAACAGCGGTGAAGTAACAGATGTCCAGGGCTTTTTGTGAGTAACTACCGGTCAGTGGAAAGTGCTCTAAAAAGGTGAACTGAAGGAATTTCGTTCCAGAAACGGATTTATTCGTTAGCCCCATCCACAGTAAGTGTGTTAATCTTGAATTGTGTAACATTGTGTGTTCGTCTTATATAAGAAAAAGGTGAGGGGTACAGTTAACTGTACTCCAAAGAAAATTCACTTAAATGCACACTACCTATATTTAAAATGTAACCTTTAATGTCATATACTTAAAACATATATTACCAAAGAAAATGTGTGATAACTATTAAAAATAAATTAAATAAAGTCACTCGTGCTGCCAAGACGCGTGATGATGTTGTCAGCCCCCGTTATGGGGCTGTTTTAATACAGTGTCCGTCAGCCATTCATTCTAGCTTAGCCCTATATATAAAAATGAGTGTAGCAGCAGGTATATTGGGATTGAACACTTGTATGTACCATCTATTCTAAGCTATATGGTATACCATCCCTGCTGCTACTATATTTCCTAGCATATCGTGCTAGCTAGTGAAGTGGTGGGCTTATTTGCTCACCCTGGCTGTGTGCACCTTTTGTAGCCTCTAATACTCCAGTCTCAATGGTACATTGGAGTATCTACACATGAGAGGCTTTCTTGGCAGCACGTGTGACTTTATTTAATTTATTTTTAATAGTTATCACACATTTTCTTTGGTAATATATGTTTTACGTATATGACATTAAAGGTTACATTTTAAATATACTGCTCCGACACAGCTTATTCTAACAAAAGCCGCACGGCAGGATGCGTGCTGGCAGCGTGGAGACGCGGCCCGTCCGCGCGTCACTGTGACGTCACAGTCACGTGAGCGCCCGGCTTCCCCGACTCCCCTGAAGGTTTGAAGTGAGGTAAGCGGGGGTGCGGGGAAGCAGAGGGGCACAGCAGGAGCAGCTAGGGGGTTGTGAAGGGGCATAAAAATGCGCGCGGATTGGAGGGGGGGGATGCGGCTGGCGCGCTGTCTATTCTCAGCGCCAGCCAGAGTAAGCCCCGGTCAACCGGCGGCTTTTTTTAGAATAAGCTTTGTCGGAGCAGTAGGTAGTGTGCATTTAAGTGAATTTTCTTTGGAGTACAGTTAACTGTACCCCTCACCTTTTTCTGATTCACTTTAGTTCACAGTTGCACCTACTTTAATATATTATCAATTAAAATGTATTTGTTTCATTACACAATTAGTATGGTTTAGTTGATCACTCCCCAATCCCTTTCTTTTTGCTCTTCGTCTTATATAAGAAATAAATTACCATATTTACCATATTATTTATATATCTGTCTTCATGTGGGGGTAGATATGTAGGAAAAGGAATGAGCACTGCGGATATAGAAACCAGGCTGGCAGCAGGTAAAAAATATATTTAAAAAAATATATAAATAGTCCAATCTAAAAAATAGAGTCCAAATAAAACCAACAAACACACTGTAAAAAATGTGGGCGATGCAAAAAGAGAAGAGTGCAAAGCCCATAGTGAAGACTTTCATGTATTCAGCAAAATAAATGGTTAAAAATCACTTACAGACGTGATAGATTTTCACTGTGACAGTGCCCCTGATGAAGAGAATATACTTGAAATGCGTAGGGCTGTGTCTCTTATGGCTTGCAAGCTGTGAATCCGGTCTGATACTCCATGACTATCACAGAGTATCCCGAGTGCGAGCATTGCCAGCCTACGCCCCACCCCCGAGTGACGTACAAAGCCCACAACGTGCTGACGTCACTGGGCATGTGACACGGAAGCAGGACGGCTCCGTTTACCGAGGGAGGGCAACAGAGTCTGATTTACGGATCTCGGTAGGATTTCGTGGACACTACGGGTATTCCAGCTTGGACTGCACAGCAAACCTATTTGCACTCTTGTGTGTTTGTAAACCTATCACGTCTGTAAGTGATTTAACCGTTTCTTTAGCAGAATATATTAAACAGTCTTCACTATGGGCTTTAAGCTCTTTTCTAACAGGCAATGGCACTGTTTTTATTTACATTTTAATAACATAGTATTGTAGCAGGGGGTTCTCTGGAGCAAAACTGCATTAATTTCAGCCTCGGGGACACCTGCTTCCTGAGTTCAGGCCCCAGTATGGGGTGCCGGTATCTCCTGTGTGTTTAAATGTCACGTAACACGGCCAAATTAAACAATGCAGGGAGATACCGGCACCCCATACCGGGGCCTGTAACTCGGGAAGCATGGGGCCCCAAGACTGAAATTAATGTGGTTCTGCTCCGGAGACCCCTTGGTTCAATACTGTGATTTTATTTTAGTAAGCTTCATTACCTTTTAGCGGCTAGCCACTAAGGCAATGAAAGGGTTAAACCAGAGTACCTGATTTCTTGGAGGGAGATTGAAGGGGTAGTTGCCCTAGGGTGGGTAGCGAGTGGAGTTAACCCTTCACTACCATAGTGAGTGCAATGGTAATGAGGAGGTTAAATCCTCCCGCTACCTACCCGAGAGGCCTAACCACCCACCCTGGGGGCAACTACCCCCTTCACCCACCACCTATACCCCCAAGAAATATTAAAATACAACAACCCTACTACTCACCCCCTCTTCCCCAAAAAAACATCCCACCCCCAACACATACAGTACAATAATGGACAAAATCCCTATTAATAAGATCTGGTTAATAGCTCATTTGCCCATTAAAAATAAAACACCCAGCCAGCATAACCTAAATTAAAGTTCTACTTACCCCTGCCAGGATGAAGGCCGCCCTAGTCTTCTTCCCTGTCCTCCATGGGCAGCAGCATTACAATATAAAAACAAACTAACTAACTTAGCAAGTAGTAACCGTGTGACGGAGCGGCCTGTAGGTGAGGTCGGACACGATTCCACACATGCAATTTTTAGCTCGGCCTCACGAGGGAGTCTTTTGGACTCCTATTCTTCTTTCTCGACTTGCAATTGAAGAGGTTTTCATCCTTCCCACCACTCTTTTCTGGGTCCACCTTCCGGCTGGATCCATGGGCTTGGTTCTCCTTTGGTGAGACGTCTTGTCCCAAGCACCTTTTTACTCCAACCAGTCTCTTTGCTTTTTTCCTTTGGGGCAATTACCGTGCTTTCTAGGCTGCAGAATGGTTTCGCTGCCTCCTCTTCCATGTAACTCAATATACTTAATACCGGAGCAGCGGATTCTACATCCATTTCCATAGAACATCCTATTTTTCAGCTTCATCAGATAAGGATTCTTCTGGTTTTGATTCTTCACTAATGCCTTTGTCTTCGTATGTATTAGGCTTGTTTTATAGTTGGCATACGCGAACGCTAGTGCACGTGACGCACACTTTTTGCGTGTACGGTCCGTGCTGCTGTGAGCGACAGGCTTGTGTGTGTGTGTAAGTTAATAATTTATTATATAATAGTTTAAAAATTAAAAAGGACACGTTGTGAGAATAAGTATTTATTAACATTGTGTAACTCTGATACATATATAGACACACACATACACACACACACACACACACACATACACACACACACACTGCAGCCTCACTGAGCGGCGCGCAAACTTACTTTTCACTGTCTTCTCCCCGATCGGCTGGCTCTACGCTCACTGCTGTGGGAGCGCGGCCCTAATACAGAAAGGCTGACTAACCACAGCCAATTATAATTGCTGCGCACGGCAGAGCAAGCGCGCCCTCTATATTATGGGCCTTAGTCTCTGTGGGATGCAGACGCTTGGGTAGGGCCAATACCTTTTCTTATATTGGAGAAACCTGCACATTACTGGTCTGCAGAGCCTCACTCTGTCTTAATTCTGTAACCTTTTTCTCCAACTTCATCTTTTCAGACTCCAATGTTTTAACCACTGACCGTAAAGTCTTTGCATACTCTCTCTCCCTGCAGAACTGTAATCTAATTTCTCAGTCTTTCAAGCTCTTCCCCTTCTAGGCGTTTGTGCAAGTTTAATTCATCCGCGAGAGACCTCTGTTTCTTGAGTATATCCTGTAATTCTATCGCCATTTTTTCCATGGACACCTTCTGTAACCCAAGTGTCTCTTTTTTATGTTTTCATTTTTTATTGTGTTTTCAAACCATTGTAAATACATACAGTTATTTCATGAGGGAACCGTGGAACCCAAACTGATTTTAGATTTATACATCAGATTTTAATATAAAAAAGAGAAGAGGATGGAAGAAAGAAACAACAAATGAAGAGAAAATAAAATGGAGAGGGGTAGGGTACCAATCATCTTGTCCTATTTGGCTCCCTGGGCAGTGAGCCTCTGTCACTCTCATTTCCGCTGTCTATCTCTCTTCCTTTCAGGCCCAACCCTAGGTCTCGAGCTACTCGAACTCCTACTTATGTGGCCTATATTGTCTTCTATTCGGCTTCTAGCCAAGGGTCCCATATTTTGTGGAATTTTTCGGTGGAGTGTTTAAGGAAGGCCGTGAGCCTCTCCATCAACATCACTTCGTTAATTCTATTTGTTACCATTGACCTGGATGGAGACAATGGGTTTTTCCAAGCGGCTGCTATCGCGCATCTGGTTGCTGTCACAATATGCGATATCAGGCGCTTAATAGGATGGCTTATTTCCTCTACTGGTTTTGCCAGCAGCTATACTAGGGGGCACAAGGGGATTTCTAAGCATGTGGTCTCATTTATAATCTAATGGATCATATTCCAGTATTTTTGTATTGCCGGGCAGAACCACCATATGTGGGCCATGTCGCCTACCTGGCCTCATGCCCTCCAGCATTGGTCAGAGGATTCTGGGAAGATCTGTTTTAGCCTCTTTGGTGCGAGATACCATTGGTATATTATTTTATATATGTTTTCTTTTGTGGCTGTACAGATGGAGATTTTTGCCACATTATCCCAGATATCTTCCCAGTCTTCTCTGTCAATTTCAATCCCCAGGTCTCTGGGCCATTTGGTCAGATAACTATGGTCTGTAGTGGACCCCGCCGATTATAGCCCTGCGTAAATCATCCTTATTAGTCCTTTTTTGGTATTTTTCCTTTTTGGATAAGTGCTCGAAGTTGGTCAGCTCCGGAAATTTTGAGTTCCTAGAGATGGACAGGAGGAAATGCCTAATTTGTTGGAATTGGAATAGAGGTAGGTCTGGGGCGTTATATTTGGTTCTAAGCTCTTGGAGACTTGGGGGTTTCCCCTTGTGAAGTAAGTCTCCTATCCTTTTAATGTTTTTATTCTTAAGCTGGTCGAAATGGCTTGAGCTCATCCCTGGTGGGGGGCGGGGGGTAGTAATCTGGGAGGTAGTTGACGTGAGTTTAAATTTTGTTTTAGCCCAGATGTTCATTGTGAATTTTACAGGTTCTGGTTCTTTATGTCCCTGGTCTTTTTTTCCCCTATTGTCCAGAGTGATATTAGTAACGGGCAATCCTCTGAGTATCTCCATTTGATTGCTACCCAGCAGAACAACATTCCAGATGACTATTTGGCGTAGTTGTGCTGCATGGAAGTACCGAAGTATATCTGGACCACCATACCGCCCCTCGATCTGGAGGCCATCAGCACGGACCTAGCCACCCTTGATCTCTTCCCTTGCCAGATGAATTGAAAGATTTGGTTCTGTAGGGCTCTTAGTTCACCTCTTGGTACATAACTTGGAAATAATATAGCAGTCTGGGGAGGCTATTCATTTTTATGGAGATTATCCTACCGATCCATGATATCTGATGCTTGCTCCACTTCAATAGGTCCTTTTTAATGTTGCCAAATAATGTGGTAATGGGGTAGTTGTTGTGATAGAGCAATTTGTAGTTTCTAGAGATGTTGACACCTAGATATTTAATATGAGTTGGTCGCCATTTAAACTTGAATTTTTTTGTAGAATTTAGATCAATGTTTTTAAATAATCTGTTGAGATGGGGGCGTAGGCCATCCATAGGAATAGTTTCCGGGTTATTCCGAATTCTAACGTTCTGTCTCCTCTCCCTATTTTCTTGGGCTTTGAGGAGTTTGAGCTATGAAATCAGTTTCAGGATTTCGTCATCTGTTTGTGCTTGCAGCTGGAGGGAATCCTCCATTTTGGACTGTAGGTCTGTGGTCCACTGGCTCAATACTGCAATTTCTTCTTTAAATTATTTGACTGCTGAGCGGAGTTCCGATTGAAATGATTGTGTTATCGTTTTTAAAGAGCTCCTCGATTAACCCTCTGCAAGTGGCCCTCCCCAGCCTGATCTTCCTGCTCACATGCTTTATCTGCTCCCTATCTACACCCTCATGGTCGGCTGCACGCTGAGAGCCTCCAAAGAAGCACGTAGGTTCCTTTGCTGTGGGTTTCTTATACTTTACTGACATATTGGTTTGGTTCTGGGGTTTTGTGATGCTTCTTGTGCCTTTTTGTTGCAGAAGACTTGTATTATTATTATTATTCTTGTGAGGGTCCCATGTGCTCCCTCGATTGGCTTCCAAGTGGTGTCCCCCCCAAGTGTCTCTTAGTTTTGTAATCTCTATTTTTGACCTCCAATGGCTTCAGAGCTTGTTCCATTTTATTTTTGAAAAATTCAGCTTGATCCTGAAATTTTTCCTCTTAGAGCGAGCACAGGAAAGAGGTGGAAGCTCTGAGTTTGCATCAATGTCTCCATCATATTTTTCAGCTCTGCCGATTTCATGGCATCAGCTTCAATTTTCCACGCCTCTTTCTCCTGGGCGTACTGACTTTTGGGGATGGACAAGCCTAAATATGCTTTGCTTGTCACTGATTATCTATACCCATAAAGGGGCATAGATAAGCACATTGGCAGTTAATGGGCTTCCTAAAAAAATACATAATTAAAGAACATACAACCAATGTGTTTGTTACCTTTGCTGTATTCATCCTCCAAATCCTGCTCCGTCAGCAACTCTTGACCCACGACGCAATGCTCCTCAAACAGCCGTTGTGAAGAAGTCCTGGAACGCACGTGCTTCGCCGCCATCTTGGGTTGGGTCCCCAAGCGAGACCTCTTCCTCCACGACTACATCCGGCAACGCCTTTTTCCGCTGTGGCACCACTTGGGCCTTGGACCGTCCTTCCTCCGCCGTTGCCACCCTCAGAACCTGGTAATAGCAGGGGCTTTGCTTACCGTTCCGTGGTGTTGGGGTGGATCTGCCGCCATCGGAACCGCTGGTCACCACGGCCGTGGGACTTCGCCTCTCGGGCCGGCCGCTGCATGGGCGATACTCTGCTCTGCTCACTTCCGACACAGGTGAGTGGCACTGGTTTAATCGTACTGCTGTTGTGGCTCACCGGTGGTCGGGCCGTCAATGCAGTAGAGCTTGCTGTTTCCTCGTCCGAGGACTCCAACTTTGCATTAGGGTGAGGCATTCTGCTCGGTGATCGACGGTGAGCCCCCTTTTTATCACCGTGTCGGTGGTCGGTTTTCTCATCTGGCTCGGTTTTGATGGTCGGGCCCGATCCCCTTTCTCCGGAATCAGTAGACTCCCGCCAGAGCGCACCGGGGAGTTCCGCCGACAGCATGGCAATATCTCCCGCGGTCTCCACTGCCTGGACCGGCACGAATGTTGGCATTGGCCACAGGTATTGCAGGCCACATTGTGCGCATCGCGCCGTAGAGCTCACAGCACCGCCCAGCAGTCGACACTGCAGGCACAGGCATGCCACCGTTTCTATACCCGCCACTCGGAGTATCAGGAAGCCTCCTGGGGCCGAGTAGGGATGGGTAGATATCGGTGACCCTTCTTCAGATTTGCAGGCCATAGTCACTAGAGGAGGCTGTGACAGGGTGAAGTCAACCCCTATCAGTTATGCCTGGGAAACATATGGGAGTGCTTCATCCAGCACTCATAAGGGTTAACTCAGGTGGAAGCTAGCTAATCAGGAAGTAAGCTGACACCTGAGAGCCAGCAAGGTAGATAAGGATCTTGCTACTGGCAGTAGGTGGCTCTCTCAGACCAGAGCACATGGATATATGTGCTGCTAGCCAGACGGATACAGCACACTACTTACTGCAGCCAAGTAAGATTTGTTTCATTTGTTTTCATGACTGCTTTAAAGACTCTTACGGTTTGGTTATGGTTTAGCCAGCCAGCCTGCTAGATAGGTCTGCTGTGTTAGTCAGTTTTTCTCCCAATGTGGAGCAGGATTTATTTGTTTAAAGGGACAGTGTACCCGCATGTTATGTTGCTGTGGAGAAATAAAGCCACTGAACATTTTCATTTATCCTGAAACTACACGTGTGGACTGTTCCCTGACCTCGGCTACAGGCCGTCCTGCCACAGAGGCACTCTCACTAGTGGTCTATTCTGCTCGCTGGCTCCTCGCAACTGAAGTGCAGGGGCTGGTTTGCCAACCCCTCCTCCAGCTAACTCCATCTGCATCCGCCACAACC
Source organism: Ascaphus truei (assembly GCA_036426205.1). NCBI lineage: Eukaryota > Metazoa > Chordata > Amphibia > Anura > Ascaphidae > Ascaphus > Ascaphus truei. The sequence continues at coordinate 303,961,549 of CM071568.1, forward strand.
GGAAACCACTCCCCCTGGTGGAAACTGGAGGGAGGTCCCTTAATTTGGTCTGCTGACCCAGCACAGGGGCTGAGCTAGTCATAATCCATGTGGGCGCTGCTCCAGCTTTCGCGCCATACTCCCCATCAGGGTGGAGTTTTCCTGTTGGCGCCACTCCTGGCCAACTCTCTGCAAGTTGAGAATTTGCAATGTTTTCTGCAACTGGCCCATGCGGTCTCCCAGGGAAGCGGGAACCGCCATCTTGGTTTGAAATGTCACTCTGCAAGTTGAATGAGGTAGCGTTTGTACGTTGAATGACAATCCAGTCCATTATGTTCCTCATATATCACGACAATGTCCTCTTCACTGTCGTCAGGGTTACTACCCCAAGGTCCTAGGCAGGACCAACACTTAGATCTCTACAGATCAGGTCATCTTCTAGGGCAAGCAAAACACAACTTCTCCCGGGAGCAACTGGAACGCAACGGATATGGGATTCTTTCAGATAGTATGGCAGACGAGCTCGGAGCTGTAAGAATTCAAGGAGGCTTATGGTTGAATTCCCACAACTGGCTTTAATGGTTCATGAAGCAGGTTTTATACATAAGGCAGGGACAAAAATACAGTTGTCATCTGTTACAAATATGGGTACACATCTAAATTTACATGTAACCTTCACATAATTAGCAGAGTGTGGAACTGGGGCGCTCCCTGTAATATGTGGCTTATAGTTATTGGACGCCTATGGACATAAAAAACTGTGCCAGAAATAATAAAAATTAATAAAAAATTGTATACTGGCCCTTTGTTGGTTTTGCTGCCGCTTGACCTTGAAGAAGACAAATCCCAAGATCTTCTTATGGTGGCAATTGGAGTATGGTGGTGGTCAGCGCAAACTCGTTGAACTCAAGGAAATGATAAAAAATAAGACAATTCGCAGTATTAGTGCATTAATCGGTGTTGATAGGATGGCAAGGGGGAGGATGAAAGGGAAAGGAAGGGATAGTGGTAAATGACACTAAATTAAACAGTGAATGAAACATAAAATGTAAGTTTCAACGACTCACACGGGCTTGTGTGAGACTTCACCCTCAGCGATGGATGTGGTGGGTAAATGAAAACTCCTAAAGCGGAGAAATAATAATAAAAACTCACACGGCCATATGTGAGTTCGTTCCCTCAGTGGGTGTTGTCAGCAGTCTCAGGTGGTGTAGATGCGTCTTAGTATTCTGTCCCAATGGGTATGGTGTATGAGTGGCTCCTCTCCCAGATGCCCATAAGCCAAAAGGATGGGCAAAGTCTGGATTAGTTGCTGATAAAGTTTTATTTGTAACAGTATTCAAAGGTAAAAAACAGTAAACACACTCACACATAAGTAAAACTGCCCAGCATCAGCCGCGAGGCTATCCGGAAAGACCTCTTCTTCCTCTTGTGCTCCCGCTGACGCGTCTGACAGTGGGACCGGGAGAGAGGATCTAAACCGGATGTCCGGCGGTTGTCTTGGTCCCTCTCTCAATGAGCTCCGGCAGGGAACTACGCGTTTCGCAGTATGCTTCGTCAGGGCCCGCGTATTCTGTTTAACCTTATCAATTCCAGAGTTGACAGAAGACAGTTTTAACCTTACAATTCCCTCCTTTTGTTCTGAAAGAACAAACCAATTGACCGATCCCATTTATTCTTCTGCAAACCACTCAGGAGAGGAAAAACTCCAAGGGAGAAAGCTCCAAGAGACCATGTGCCTGCAGAAACCTATCTCTTTTAGGTATCTCGTTTGATAATCAGAGATGAACATATGGGTGGTTGACGAGTACCAAGACTATTGGTATTTCTCGCTCTCTTTGTGGGAGGCATATACATAATGGTCGAGCTAGAAGCAGAAACATCTTTCTTTGGCAAAAATAGAGCTGATTACACTTTTAGCCATCTAGATGAATTCATACACACAGAGTAATAAACCTGCGATTATCCTAATTCTGTAAAGAATTTACTTCCCAATACACCTAGCCAATTTTCAAAGCCAAATGTAAAATCAAACTCTTGTTTCCTCTCACATTCTAGATTGAATTTCTGCTAGAGTATCCATATCATGGTGTGTATACTTTTTGATTGGGTGTCAATATAAGAACAGCATTCTTTACCCACTAATTTACAAACCCCTCCTTGTGCTGCCATCAGATAACCCAATGCCATACAATTTTGCAAAACTACTGTTGCTGAGCCTAAAAAATAGCGTCTTTTAGTATCGTGAAAAACGGCATTTATATTGACTACTGAAAAATCTCCTTTTGCATATAAATCATACATTCCTAAAAGGGTATTAGACCTCCCGCTACTCTCTTAACTGAGCTATTTTTAATAATTAATGCCTTTCAATTTCGTATTCTTTGCTTAGGTAGGATGAACATTATTTAAATTCTATTTCTGAGCATAAGTGGGGGTTGGTGTGGGTTAATATTTCCTAGGAGCGACTGCCCAACACATACATCTTACATACTACATTTACTCAGAATATCGGAACAGACAAAATGGCTGCCATAGTCAAAATGGTTGACTTGTGATCCTTTCCTTGTGGTTGACACACGCCCTTGGGTGACCTCCCCACCTTCCTCATATCCAATCTTCTCAGTCCCCTCTTATCCTTTAGAGACAGTCTTTTTAAAGAACAGTTAACCATATCATAGTCCTGCCGGACCCCAAAAAATAGTCCCATAGTGCATAACTTGATTCCTTTCTGGCCATAGTATTGGCCCAGTTGATTTCTTTTTTCGGTTTCTTCTTCTGGGGGACTGCTGACATCTTCATCACCAAAAGAGACATAGCATCGGTGGGGGGTTGCAACGCACTTCTGGACCAAAGTTTTGCTGTTCATAACACAGAGAGTAATGAGTAGGACAGACACACATACAAAAACACTAGCTTCGCTCCCAGCAAAATAATCCAAACACCAAGCCCCAACAAATCCCAAACCTCAACTCTACCTTCAAACACTGGAACCACTTTCCCAAATAACATAACCTGGTCTAGTTGCAGGATAATACTTTATCTATCCTTCTATCACAGAGTCAATAATTTCCCTAGGGTAAACTTGTATTTCCACTCCCTTCATAACCAATTTCTTATATATATAGTTCTACAAATATCTTATAGCATCTTGTCTTTTTCCAAGGGGTTAAATATTACTCTCGTGTTCCTTGGGTGCAACTTATGGGGTATGGATAGTACATTGGGATATATTGCACCTAAGATGCGGGCTTTGTTTACCAGGATTCCATTATATAACAAAATATTCTTGTTACTACCCTATCGTCTTCATGTGGACACCACTTATATAAACCTAATAGAATAAACATTGTAATTAAAATAATAAAACCTGTAAAAAGAGAGGTTATTAAAAAGTTCAAAGTTCATATGTTGAGGTCCTGTCAAGGATTGGACTTCGGCTAAAGTGGATCCCAGTGGCAGGAACAGCAGGGAGCGAAGTAGGGGTCACAAGCAGAGATCAGAGGCAGGCGGCAGGTAGCGAAGTCAGGAAACAAGCAGGGGTCCAAGGCAGGCGGCAGGTAGCGAAGTCAGGAAACAAGCAGAGGTCGGCAACGAGGAAACTGGAACAGGATGATAGCAATAGCTAGGAGAGCAGTAAACACAGGAACCTTGCAGGAGCTAGGAACCAGTATAAACAGGCAAGGGAGGAACAGGAAAGGGAGGTTTATATAGGCAGGCTGAGAGGTGGAGCACAGGTGCAGAGGTGTCAGGTATCAGAGTCTGGAATGTTCCTTAGTTTAGCAGCAGCAATCCCGGTGGACAAGTATAGGTACTGCATGCTAGAACAAGACATTGAGAGTGGCAGCAGTCTCGGTGGCCAAGCATGGGTACAGCAGGCTAGAGAATATGACAGGTCCGAATTTTCTTCCTATGAACTTTTCTCTTTTTTTTGGTTAGTGCCGGGTGTTCTTATGAACCAAAACACCAACTGAGAACGGCTGTGTCTTTAGGCCTTCCCTCCTGTGTTGAGGTTTAATTTGAAGCGACTGTGGGTGCACTTGTGTAACATGGATCCGGGAAAAATACTCTGACTGGGTAGAATCTGGAATAGGGCTCGTCACTTTAGATGAAAAGCGCTTTTGTGTCACCTTTATCTTCATCTAATTGGAAGGACTGCACCTGGACATGAGACACTCAGACAATTGCATTAGTTTCACACAATAAATGCTGATTAAAATCGTCTGTTTAGAGCATAATCATACAACATTAAATCTACAAGGTACCTAGGGTGACCATTGGTCTTCCCATGAGAGAAAATTATATCTGATTGTCACATAAGGCCAGGCCAAATACACCTTTATATTTAAGGGATCAATCACAAGGCAAAACAGGCAGAAAAACCAATGGTGGTTTATTCGGATAAGACCTTGAAAACACAAACACAAGAAACAGACAATATATTTTGGGGAACCTTATACTTATAAGGAAAATAACTTGGGGAGATTTGGGCTCGAAATCCAGGAGTCTGGGAGGCCCTGGTGTAATTCACACTGCGTACTGTCAAATCATGCCTGCTTGCTGGAGAAAATTTAGTGACTACCAGCACTTTGGCCCCACAACTCCTGCAACCAAAATAATTATATTTCCACCCAAATATCCCCCTAAAACTGACACACAAGAAATGTCACAGTTCCGCTAAGGGAATATGACATAGAAAATAACAGGGTTAGTTCACTTTCAGGCACTCCATATCTGAGCTGGGGCATTGGAATGCTTATTCACATGTAATTCACCAACCTGGGTTTAAATCACAGGACAAACACAATGCATTGCAGGTTTTAGAACACATAAAACCAACATGTAGACACAAGAGCTTGCACTCCACCATTTGCACCTATCATGTGGGGTTCTAAAGCCTTCTCTAACACACCAGCTAAGAGTACCTCTTGGCAGACAAGACAGGCCAAAATATCCCCTCCCTTTTCCCCTCCCTTTTCCCTCATGTGCCAGGAGACTCTCCTCTGCAGCTATTTCTCATAAGGGGCCACCCATAGAAGGCAATCCACTTATAAGCTTGCACAGGCAGCTGCAGGCCCATGAGGCAAAGGGAATACACAGAGAATGCATTAACTAGCCCACTGGGCTTACACAGTTAACCCTACATACACAGTTCCTAGTTTATACCCATATGGGGGTATAAAAAGGAAAAATTACAGGCAACATAGTAAGGTACAATATTATACCCAAGAGCCAAGAGCTGACACACTCAGCCCTTGTCATATGGTTTCAGGGGCAGCTAGCAATAATAACTAGGGTGACCAGGTGTCCCGGTTTAGCCGGGACAGTCCCGTTTTTTTAACCTCTGTCCCGGTTTTTTAACCTCTGTCCCAGTTTTTTAGTCTCTGCCCGGCTGCCCTGCATCCTGTAAAATGTTCTGGTTTTTTTTGTGGCTGTTCCGCTTTTGACCATCAGAGCAGGGGGGCAGCAGAGAGCAGACAATGCATGGAGGAGAGCAGGGGCCGGGTCTGAACTGCGGAGCCCAGCAGTGAGACCCGGAAGTGTCAGTGAGAACTTCCGGTGTCTGCTGCCAGGGCTCCAGATGGCTTCCCCCACCCATGCAGGTATGGTCCAGAATGGGACACTCACACAATTGGGGGGGCGGACAGAGAGGCACAGCATGAGGAGAGGCAGAGAGAGAGAGATACACACAGGCACACCATGAGGAGAGGCAGAGAGAGAGATACACACAGGCACAGCATGAGGAGAGGCAGAGAGAGAGAGATACAAAGGCACAGCATGAGGAGAGGCAGAGAGAGAGAGATACACACAGGCACAGCATGAGGAGAGGCAGAGAGAGAGAGAGAGAGAGATACACACAGGCACAGCATGAGGAGAGGCAGAGAGAGAGAGAGACACACAGGCACAGCATGAGGAGAGGCAGAGAGAGAGGGATACACACAGGCACAGCATGAGGAGAGGCAGAGAGACACACACAGGCACAGCATGAGGAGAGGCAGAGAGAGAGAGAGATACACACAAGCACAGCATGAGGAGAGGCAGAGAGAGAGAGAGATACACACAGGCACAGCATGAGGAGAGGCAGAGAGAGAGGCACAGGCACAGCATGGAGAGAGGCACATGCACAGGATGGGGAGAGACAGTGTGGGGAGAGAGGCACAGCATGGGGAGAGGGGCACAGCGTGTGGGGGGGAGACAGAGACACAAAGAATGGGGGGGAGACAGAGAATGGGGAAGAGAGACAGAATGGAGGGGAAAGAGACAGAAAATGGAGGAGAGACAGAGAAAGGGGGGGAGAGAGAGAGAGACAGAATGGAGGGGAGAGAGACAGAGAATGGGGAGAGAGAGACAGAGAATGGGGAGAGAGAGACAGAGAATGGGGAGAGAGACAGAGAATGGAGAGAGAGAGACAAAGAATGGGAGAGAGAGACACAGAATGGGGTGGGGGAGAGAGAGACAGACAGAGAATGGAGGGGAGAGAGAGACGAGAATGGGGGGGGGGTGAAGAGAGAGAATGGGGGGAGAGAGAATGGGAGAGGGAAGGGAGGGGGGACAGAATGGGGGGAGAGAGAGAATGTGAAGAGAGCATGGGGGGAGGAGAGAGAGAGAGAATGGGGAGGAGAGAGAGAGAATGGGGGAAGAGAGCATGGGGGAGGAGAGAGAGAATGGGGAAGAGAGAGAATGGGGGAAGAGGGAGAATGGACAGGAGAGAGAGAATGGGGGAAGAGGGAGAATGGACGGGAGAGAGAATGGGGGAGGAGAGAATGGGGGGGG
>CM071568.1:303968428-304153442 GCA_036426205.1 Ascaphus truei
CCAGGTTTGTGCTGTCCGGGTTCTTGTGGGGGGGGGGGAGGGGGCAGGGATCCGGGTGTCGCGGGCAGGGGGAGGCAAGCTGGCAGGACTCCCCGCGGTCGAGGGGGGGGAGAGTGCTGGGGGGACCGGAATCGGGAACCAGGAACCAAGCGTGGGCGGAGAAGGGACTGCCAGAGGGTAGCCGTTGGGTGGAGCCTGGTGGTCTTCGCGGGCAGCCGTAGTCCTGCTCTAGTGATGCCGTCGTCGCGGGCGGGAACCTGTTGCGCCTTCTGATGACGTGAGCCAGTGCTCGTCTGGGGCGGCAGGGAGCGTCTCGTTGGTATGATTCCTCCCCCGACGCCATCTTGTGGAGGTAGCCAGGCAGCCGCGGGGCGAAGAAGATCCACGTGGGGAGGAATGGACTCACCCGTCGCCATCTTGAGGGATCCTGGGGGATCCTTGGAGTTTGAAGCGGCGTTCGTCTGGACGGGAGCCACGTTCCTCTGTGAGGCACCGGAGTCAGCTTTTCGGGGCCCCGCTGTCGCTGTGGTTTCAGTGAGGTGGCTGGGGTTAGATACTGGACCTGTGCCCGGATGTCTCCAGCGATCTCTGGACTGAGGAGTGGCCACGTGGGTAGGTATGGGTGCTCCCGGCGCCATTTTAGGGGGTATATATTTTCCCTTATGGTGTTGTTTTGCATGTTATTTTATTGTGTGAGTTAGGGGTTCCTCAGGTGCGGGCCGTGATTTGTACTGAGTAGTCCTTTATTTTTCTCGGGACTGCCTTTGTCCCGCGATCCTCTCCGATGTTCGTATGGGGATGTCATCTCTTTCTCGTGGCTGGCCATCCGGTAGGTGTTCTGACTGGAAGGGCTCTGCCGGGAGGCCCAGGACTTTGGCAAGGTGCTCCATGTCCTCGGGGTGTCGCAGCGTGAGGAATTTGCCCTTGTGGGAAACCACCAGTTTGAAGGGGAACCCCCATTTATAGGTTATCCCCTTCTCACGGAGGAGCAGTGTCAAGGGGCGGAGGGCTTTGCGGCGGTCCACAGTCCGCTTGGACAGGTCATTGTAGACCTGCAGCTGCTCGCCTCGGAACGCGATCGTGTTCCTCCCTCTGCTTGCCGTAATCAGCCTTTCTTTAGTTGAATAACTGTGTAGGCGCACGATCGCGTCCCGCCGGCGGTTAGGGTCTTCAGCGCGGGGGCCCAGGGCTCTATGCGCCCTGTCCATCTCTAGGTCCCGCGGTTCGAGCTCAGGGCATAGGAGGAGGAAGAAATCCGACAGGTAGTCCCGCAGGTGCGAGGGTAACACAGCCTCAGGGATGCCGCGGATGCGCAGGTTCTGGCGGCGATCCCTATTCTCCTGGTCTTCCAGGCCATCTTTTAAGGTGTTTATTTCGTGGCCCAGGCGTATGATTTCATCGTCTGCCTCAGATTGGTGGTGTAAGGCCTCATCTAGCCTGGTCTCCAGTGTGGTAGCTCGCTCCTGCAGACCATGGATGTCTTGCCTGATTTCAGCCACCGCCTCTTTAATGTTAGCTTGTAGGGAACGCTGGAGCTTGGTGAGCAACCCCTCCAGATATTCCTTTGTAATGCCTCCGTCCACGGGTAGGGTGGTCTCCGCAGGGCTTGATGGATCCTGGGGGCCCTGTTTGCCTCGCTGGCCTGGGGTCTGGGCGCCATCTTGCCTCTTACCTCCCACCTCAGCGGGCCGCTTTGCGGGTGTGAAGAAGCTACCCACTCCCTGGGTTGGGGGGTTTTTCCCCTTAGTTGTCATCCTAGTAGGTTTAGGGACTTATTTGTGAGTTTTGAGACGTTTTTGGTCGGGTTAAAACTCCTGCAAATTAAAGTTTAGTCGGAAGGGTCTCTGGAGCTCTTCCTTCACCCGACCGTCCTGTGTGACGTCATCGACACGCCCCCCATTAAAGACTGTTTTAACCTTCATATTTGGTGAGTTCCCAACTTCTTTTCACAGCAAGCGATAGTCTCCACTCGATCATTTTTTGTTTCTGTTGCTGTCTGGATCGGAGGACACCACCGGTTTCACCATTGTTGCGGGAGGAATGGATTAGTGGTGACACCTTGTGTGCGTGCGGCTCTACACCACTTCATTTGGAAGGAGACGGGACAAGGTGAAGCTTCTCAGGAGGTCACACAGCCCGGTGGGAATCCAACCTCTCTGTAAGTACCCCGCTTCTTATATCTTGCTTATCCCCTTGGTTTTTCTCCCCTCTCCCTGCATCTATACTTATATGTACCGGACATTGCTATTATCAATTTAAAAAACTGTTATTTGATTTCACTTACCTTTTTGCTTCTGGAGCTGATTTGTTTTTTTTGCTCCGTGATCATTTATTATTTAGCTACTTTTGGGCTATTTCCGTGATGTTATTGGGCGGTATTTTTGGGAACTGTCTCGCAACCCTGGTCTGTGCAGAGCAGGAGCTGGAGATGTAGAAGTGAGAGACAGAGCCCTCTTCCCTCCCCCAATCTGCAGGGCAGAACTACAGCTGAGGGAGAGCAGGGTGACCCCAGGCACAGAGTTGGGTGCTGTGTCTGGGTCTTTGTGTATGCGCCGCCATACAGAAACCCAAACATATGGTGCCTCACGTCTGTAGCATACAAGGGGTTAACCCCTCATTTTCTAAATGGTGCAAATATACAAAGATCACAGAAAGCAGTGTACACACCTGCACTTATTAATACACACACAACAAGCAGAGTACATACACTGGCTCATGTACATACATCTATAAATATGCAAACATGCACCCGCTAATATGTACAGTACATGTGATTTGCTATAAAGGTGTGCTTGTAAAAGAAAGTGTATGTATATGTATGTGACAGTGAAGGGGTTAACCAGGCTTATAATAAAGGTCAAGCCCACTTGGTTAACCCTGATCCGTGTGTTAGGGTCTTAGTGACAGCTCTGGGACCCAGATGTCGAGAATGTATTACTGCAACTTTGTTCGAAAAAGTACCCGGGCGCTATCTCTATAAGAGTGTATTACTGCAACTGTATACTGATTTTGGCGACATTAAAGAATTATGTGACTTTTGCCTTTACTGGGATCGGGAGGTTTCTAGGCTGTAAGTTTCAGGGTGGGTTTGGGTGAGAAAGTCTTTGCAGAATGCGTCTGTCACGATAGCTTATGACAGGCTGTAATTTACACCAAATAACTGGGTTTGAACTGAACGAGGCTTAGATATAATAAAGTATATTTATTACTTTGGATAGGTGAACACACAATATAGTACAGTAACAAAACAAGATATAGCACTTACTTTGGGGGATTGGGAATGAGAAGTATTTTGCACAGCATTTCTCCAGCAATCAAGATGGTATAGCAGACAATGGATATCTGGGTTACCACAAGTTATATACCTTTTGTAACCCTATCCTTAACCTTAAGTGCAGGTGATTGGTTTGCAAATACCTCCAGCCACTCGCTAACGTGGGAACACATTTTGATACATGCCCCCCTGCTAGTTGGCACAGGCGCATTAGAACTCTGGGGTCTCATTTCTGCAGGCCCACATTTGCATCAGGAATGTCAGCAAGTCTACTAAACGTAATTCCTGGCAGGATACCCTTTGTTGTAAGGTGTGAAGTGGGACACTTAAAGCCTGCTCTGGTTTGAGTCCTCTCCGCCCTCCTGTAAACAGTGTAGGTGACAAAATCCTTTGAACAATACTTAAGTCCTAGACATTGGGTCGCCTCTCGGACCATATGCTGCCCTGGTATGCAAAGGAATTTCCTCTGGGTTCTGTCCATACTTTGGGACACAGTATTAGAGATAAAACACAAACATATTAAAATATCCGGTTCCGTTGGGTCCAGCGGGTCCAAACTTCCCAGTTCTCAATGCCGGAACTGGGACACCCTCTGGTCCAATTTGCGACTTGCTACGACCTTCGGAACCGGACTTACACTAATACACTTTAAACCGTTTCTTATTTTAATACAAAAAACTTAAATCATGGTTTTTCACTAAATCCCCATTGAAAACAACGGGCTTCGCCGCCATAGACTTTCAATGGCAAACTGCCGCCGCTGGCGGCTATGGGAATCCGCCGCCATAGACTTTCAGCGGGGCAACGCCGCCGTTGAAGTCAATGGTGTTTTTCCGCCATAGCCGGTCAATGGAAATTGGCCGCCATTGAAGTCTCTGGGAAAAGTCCCGAACTTTCAAGGGGGTCCATACTCCGTCGGGTTGGTCCAAGAGGGTCAAGGATGGTTCTGCAGCGATGCCAGAGCAGTGACTACAGGTACCCCAAACCCTGGCCCTCTGGACCCTCCAGAACCGGAGGTATGGATTCCTAAATTTCAGCTTTTTACACTTAGCCGTTTTCTTGAGCTGTTTCTGCCGCCGCCATTGGAACCTATGGCGCGACCCGCTCTTCTCGGTTCGACCCTTATCGGGGGTCCAGGATTCGGGGACCCGGTTGTGGTCGAGTGGGGAGAGGCCTAGGGGCAAAAAAGAATTTTCTTTCTAGGTGCTCTAGAACTGTTTATTCCCACGCCACTTGTCGTTGAACTTGGCTAATAAGTGATCAAAGCTCTCTTTTAGAAAAAGTATCCGCTTTACGGTTTTGCGGTTTGGACGGCAGCCAACTCGTTCCTGGAAAGCTCCTTCGAGGAATCTCCATTGAAGTCAATGGGCCCATTGACTTACAATGGGAAACCGCCGCTCCTCCTCTCGGACGCCACCTGCTGGTCTTCACAGGAAACAGGACCAAAACAGCAAGATTCGCCATTAGAATGCATTGAGCCCTAATGGCGGCCTATGGGACCCTGCAAAATGGTGCCTGAAAAGGCGGGAAAATTACACAAAGGGCTATAATCATTAAAGAACTATTAACCCTTGTACTCCCGGATGGATCCTAGTGTGTGTGTGATGCAGACACTGATATAACAATAACACATGGGAACAGGGGAATATACATTTTCATGTTATAACAAGGGTTAAATCACATTTCTGGACCTCAGCCCAGTTAACCCCCCTTGTCTCCCTGGTGAGGTCAGGGGATGGCCCAATGGGGTGCAACCCCTTTCTCCCTCTACAGCGTCCATGTAGTGGGGTTCCGGGTTATGGGATACCCCAAGAGTTGTATCCGGAGATTGAGTGATATCCTCGGATATAGCTAAGCGCATTACTCCGCCAACCTCGTACCCTGAAAACGCTCTTACGACACCGCCAGACTTCCTGCTGCAGCATCTTCTAGACAAGGTGAAGGGGTTACAATATATCTGCAGGTATCCACGGAGTCCTTAGTATAGCAAGGGGCTCCCCAGTTAGCAGAGGAACCCACATCCATGCCCAGGTATCCTGAGCCTAGAGTAGGGGTTCAGGGTGTGCTCACGCTAAGGTTATGAAGCTGAGCAGATTTGCAGTGTTTTAAAAGGTTAAAGCATTTTTCTAATGTGTGCCAAGAATGAGGCTAGTGAATGTAGGGAATATTTACACTCACTCCATTCCTGACACCAGAATAAGAACCCAACTTTTAGCACGCAGAAGCCAGGCCACCTCATCTTTTATTAAACGGGAGTAGTTTAATACGTATAGATATTGCTGACCCGTTTATGAGCTGAGGGCTTTCTAAGTCATGGATTCCGGAAGGCACAGCTGGCTACCAGGCTTGGCGCTGCTGTGTCTGTCCAAGGGCCATACTTGAAAAGGCTCAGAGGTGCCTAGGTGTTAGGCCAGATGGGGACCTGCCATTATAATGGACCACACACAAGGCAACCTCACACCCTTTGCCCAAGACCCAGACTCAGTATAGCCTCGCAACATGGGGGGCGATGGGTCAGAGAGGGATATTTCACCTGCCTCTGGAAAAGACTCGGGTGTGGGAAACCCTGTCTGTCTCAGATTTGGTTGCTCGGGGAATTTGCTAAGTTTTTTTTTGATTGAGCTGCAGGGTTTCTGGGAATGAATACCAGAGGTTTTAAAAACTCTGCCACAGCTCAGATTTGTCAGTTTTCCAAGTTTCTAAGCAAATTCCAAGCGCCACACCAACAGCGGCGAAGTAACAGATGTCCAGGACTTTTTGTGAGTAACTACCGGTCAATGGAAAGTGCTCTAAAAAGGTGAACTGAAGGAATTTCGTTCCAGAAACGGATTTATTCGTTAGCCCCATCCCCAGTAAGTGTGTTAATCTTGAATTGTGTAACATTGTGTGTTCGTCTTATATAAGAAAAAGGTGAGGGGTACAGTTAACTGTACTCCAAAGAAAATTCACTTAAATGCACACTACCTATATTTAAAATGTAACCTTTAATGTCATATACTTAAAACATATATTACCAAAGAAAATGTGTGATAACTATTAAATAAAGTCACTCGTGCTGCCAAGACGTGTGATGATGTCAGCCCCCGTTATGGGGCTGTTTTAATACAGTTCGTTGCTCCTGAGGAAGTTGTCTAGCACAACGAAACGCGTAGAGCCATTTCTATTGCTGCAGCTGCTCTTTTCACTGAAGGCTTTCGAGTTGCCGAACTCCCCCACCGCTCCCCTCCAAGACCGGAAGCCGTCACTCACACAGCGGATGTGACGTCAGACGCCATCTTCCACCCGGTCTGCTGTGAGTTAAGGAGAAGATCCCCGGTGAGCTGTTCCACACTGAGCCGGCACTCCTTTGCCTCAAGTAAAATCTTATGTGAACTTTGAACATGTACACATTGTGAGTACGATTCCTAAGTCCTTTTGTTGTTTTTATATATAAATTTTATGTGTGATCTACACCATGGTCTGCCTTTCTTTTGCATGACTTTGATCCCATAACATCTCCTGACGACCGAGCTGATGTGCTGACATTCCATGCTGTAAACCAAGGCTGTTTTTCTCGAAGATCCTGACACCTTTCTACCAATTTTGTAGATCAATGCGATATACTATTTGACCTGCTGTAAGTAGGCATTGCTACAGAGCCAAGATTTATATGCTATATCCAGATTGAAAAAAACTTTATTGCACTATTGTATGCTTTCTATTCTTGCATCCTGTGAGTAGGGTAACGATTTTGCCCCCCCGGATCAGTGTGTGTAACCCTCCAGAATCCTGCATTAGTTGTCATTAAATAGCTTTTTTATTACTTTCTGTCTGGCTAGTTGTTGGTGTGAGTCTGTCTTGTTTGTTACATGTTGTGAGTGTTATATGTTTTTATGTCCTCATTTTGACATACTGCACTATAATTTTTTCTTTATTTCTTTTACATATCACGTCACGTCTTGGAGGAACTCAGCATTTGCTTATTATCATCACTAAAGGACTTTGATTTGGACTTTATATCACACGGTTTGATTTGGCGCCGGCAGTATCTTTTTTTCTATCATGCTTTCTATTCTATTTTTCATGGTGTATCCCTGCTATCTTCGCTCCCTTCCCATCCCGGACAAGTTAATACAGTGTCTGTCAGCCATTCATTCTAGCTTAGCCCTATATATAAAAATTAGTGTAGCAGCTCGGTAATGATTTCTGGGGTATATTGGGATTGAACACTTGTATGTACCATCTATTCTAAGCTATATGGTATACCATCCCTGCTGCTACTATATTTCCTAGCATATCGTGCTAGCTAGTGAAGTGGTGGGTTTATTTGCTCACCCTGGCTGTGTGCACCTTTTGTAGCCTCTAATACTCCAGTCTCAATGGTACATTGGAGTATCTACACATGAGAGGCTTTCTTGGCAGCACGAGTGACTTTATTTAATTTATTTTTAATAGTTATCACACATTTTCTTTGGTAATATATGTTTTAAGTATATGACATTAAAGGTTACATTTTAAATATACTGCTCCGACACAGCTTATTCTAACAAAAGCCGCACGGCAGGATGCGTGCTGGCAGCGTGGAGACGCGGCCCGTCCGCGCGTCACTGTGACGTCACAGTCACGTGCGCGCCTGGCTTCCCCGACTCCCCTGAAGGTTTGAAGTGAGGTAAGCGGGGGTGCGGGGAAGCAGAGGGGCACAGCAGTTACAGCTAGGGGGTCGGGAAGGGGCATAAAAATGCGCGCGCATTGGAGGGGGGGCACGGAGGGGATGCAGCTGGCGCGCTGTCTATTCTCAGCGCCAGCCGGAGTCAACCCCGGTCAACCAGCGGCTTTTGTTAGAATAAGCTTTGTCGGAGCAGTAGGTAGTGTGCATTTAAGTGAATTTTCTTTGGAGTACAGTTAACTGTACCCCTCACCTTTTTCTGATTCACTTTAGTTCACAGTTGCACCTACTTTAATATATTATCAATTAAAATTTATTTGTTTCATTACACAATTAGTATGGTTTAGTTGATCACTCCCCAATCCCTTTCTTTTTGCTCTTCGTCTTATATAAGAAATAAATTACCATATTTATCATATTATTTATAAATCTGTCTTCATGTGGGGGTAGATATGTAGGAAAAGGAATGAGCACTGCGGAAATAGAAACCAGGCTGGCAGCAGGTAAAAAATATATTTAAAAAAATATATAAATAGTCCAATCTAAAAAATAGAGTCCAAATAAAACCAACAAACACACTGTAAAAAATGTGGGCGATGCAAAAAGAGAAGAGCGCAAAGCCCATAGTGAAGACTGTTTCATGTATTCAGCAAAATAAATGGTTAAAAATCACTTACAGACGTGATAGGTTTTCACTGTGACAGTGCCCCTGATGAAGAAAATATCCTTGAAATGCGTAGGGCTGTGTCTCTTATGGCTTGCAAGCTGTGAATCCGGTCTGATACTCCGTGACTATCACAAAGTATCCCGAGTGCGAGCATTGCCAGCCTACGCCCCACCCCCGAGTGACGCACGAAGCATGCAACGTGCTGATGTCACTGGGCATGTGACACGGAAGCAGGACGGCTCCGTTTACCAAGGGAGGGCAACAGAGTCTGATTTACGGATCTCGGTAGGATTTCGTGGTCACTACGGGTATTCCAGCTTGGACTGCACAGCAAACCTACTTGCACTCTTGTGTGTTTGTAAACCTATCACGTCTGTAAGTGATTTAACCGTTTCTTTAGCTGAATATATTAAACAGTCTGCACTATGGGCTTTAAGCTCTTTTCTTTTTTTAACAGGCAATGGCACTGTTTTTATTTACATTTTAATAACATAGTATTGTAGCAGGGGGTTCTCTGGAGCAAAACTGCATTAATTTCAGCCTCGGGGACCCCCTGCTTCCTGAGTTCAGGCCCCAGTATGGGGTGCCGGTATCTCCTGTGTGTTTAAATGTCACGTAACACGGCCGAATTAAACAATGCAGGGAGATACCGGGGCCTGTAACTCGGGAAGCATGGGGCTCCCAAGACTGAAATTAATGTGGTTCTGCTCCGGAGACCCCTTGGTTCAATACTGTGTTTTTATTTTATTTTAATAAGCTTCATTACCTTTTAGCGGCTAGCCACTAAGGCAATGAAGGGGTTAAACCAGAGTACCTGATTTCTTGGGGGGAGATTGAAGGGGTAGTTGCCCTAGGGTGGGTGGTTAGGCCTCGGGTGGGTAGCGAGTGGAGTTAACCCTTCACTACCATAGTGAGTGCAATGGAAATGAGGGGGTTAAACCCTCCCGCTACCTACCTGAGAGGCCTAACCACCCACCCTGGAGGCAACTACCCCCTTCACCCACCACCTATACCCCCAAGAAATATTAAAATACAACAACCCTACTACTCACCCCCTCTTCCCCAAAAAAACATCCCACCCCCAACACATACAGTACAATAATGGACAAAATCCCTATTAATAAGATCTGGTTAATAGCTCATTTGCCCATTAAAATAAAACATCCAGCCAGCATGACATAAATTAAAGTTCTACTTACCCCTGCCAGGATGAAGGCCGCCCTAGTCTTCTTACCTGTCCTCCATGGGCAGCAGCATTACAATATAAAAACTAACTAACTTAGCAAGTAGTAACCGTGTGACGGAGCGGCCTGTAGGTGAGGTCGGACACGATTACACACATGCAATTTTTAGCTCGGCCTCACGAGGGAGTCTTTTAGACTCCTATTCTTCTTTCTCGACTTGCAATTGAAGAGGTTTTCATCCTTCCCACCAATCTTTTCTGGGTCCACCTTCCGGCTGGATCCATGGGCTTGGTTCTCCTTGGTGAGACGTCTTTTTCCAAGCACCTTTTTACTCCAACCAGTCTCTTTGCTTTTTTCTTTTGGGGCAATTACCGTGCTTTCTAGGCTGCAGAATGGTTTTTCGCTGCCTCCTCTTCCATGAAACTAAATATACTTAATACCGGAGCAGCGGATTCTACATCCATTTCCATAGAACATCCTATTTTTCAGCTTCATCAGATAAGGATTCTTCTGGTTTTGATTCTTCACTAATGCCTTTGTCTTCGTGTGTATTAGGCTTGTTTTATAGTTGGCATACGCGAACGCTAGTGCAAGTGACGCACACTTTTTGCGTGTACGGTCCATGCTGCTGTGAGCGACAGGCTTGTGTGTGTGTG
This sequence comes from Ascaphus truei, assembly GCA_036426205.1. Classification (NCBI taxonomy): domain Eukaryota; kingdom Metazoa; phylum Chordata; class Amphibia; order Anura; family Ascaphidae; genus Ascaphus; species Ascaphus truei. Next base: position 303,978,855 of record CM071568.1, read on the forward strand.
TAAGTTAATAATTTATTATATAATAGTTTAAAAATTAAAAAGGACACGTTGTGAGAATAAGTATTTATTAACATTGTGTAACTGATACATATATGGACACACAAACACACACACACACACACACACACTGCAGCCTCACTGAGCGGCGCACAAACTTACTTTTCACTGTCTTCTCCCCGATCGGCTGGCTCTACGCTCACTGCTGTGCGTGCGCGGCCCTAATACAGAAAGGCTGACTAACCACAGCCAATTATAATTGCTGCGCGCACGGCGGAGCAAGCGCGCCCTCTATATTATGGGCCTTAGTCTCTGTGGGATGCAGACGCTTGGGTACGGCCAATACCTTTTCTTATATTGGAGAAACCTGCACTTTTCTGGTCTGCAGAGCCTCAGTCTGTCTTAATTCTGTAACCTTTTTCTCCAACTTCATCTTTTCAGACTCCAATGTTTTAACCACTGACCGTAAAGTCTTTGCATACTCTCTCTCCCTGCAGAACTGTAATCTAATTTCTCAGTCTTTCAAGCTCTTCCCCTTCTAGGCGTTTGTGCAAGTTTAATTCATCCGCGAGAGACCTCTGTTTCTTGAGTATATCCTGTAATTCTATCGCCATCTTTTCCATGGACACCTTCTGTAACCCAAGTGTCTCTTTTATGTTTTACATTTTTTATTGTGTTTTCAAACCATTGTAAATACATAGTTATTTCATGAGGGAACCGTGGAACCCAAACTGATTTTAGATTTATACATCAGATTTTAATATAAAAAAAGAGAAGAGGATGGAAGAAAGAAACAACAAATGAAGAGAAAATAAAATGGAGGGGGGTAGGGTACCAATCATCTTGTCCTATTTGGCTCCCTGGGCAGCTAGTCTCTGTCACTCTCATTTCCGCTGTCTATCTCTCTTCCTTTCAGGCCCAACCCTAGGTCTCGAGCTACTCGAACTCCTACTTATGTGGCCTATATTGTCTTCTATTCGGCTTCTAGCCAAGGGTCCCATATTTTGTGGAATTTTTCGGTGGAGTGTTTAAGGAAGGCCGTGCGCCTCTCCATCAACATCACTTCGTTAATTCTATTTGTTACCATTGACCTGGATGGAGACAATGGGTTTTTCCAAGCGGCTGCTTTCGCGCATCTGGTTGCTGTCAGAATATGCGATATCAGGCGATTAATAGGGTGGCTTATTTCCTCTACTGGTTTGGCCAGCAGGTATACTAGAGGGTACAGGGGGATTTCTAAGCATGTCGTCTCATTTATAATCTAATGGATCATCTTCCAGTATTTTTGTATCGCTGGACAGAACCACCATATGTGGGCTTTGTCGCCTACCTGGCCGCATGCCCTCCAGCATTGGTCAGAGGATTCTGGGAAGATCTGTTTTAGGCTCTTTGGTGCGAGATACCATTGGCATATTATTTTATATATGTTTTCTTTTGTGGCTGTACAGATGGAGGTTTTTGCCACATTATCCCAGATATCTTCCCAGTCTTTTCTGTCAATTTCCATCCCCAGGTCTCTGGGCCATTTGGTCAGATAACTATGGTCTGTAGTGGACCCCGCCGATTCTAGCCCTGCGTAAATCATCCTTATTAGTCCTTTTTTGGTATTTTTCCTTTTTGCATAAGTGCTCGAAGTTGGTCAGCTCTGGAAATTTTGAGTTCCTAGAGATGGACAGGAGGAAATGCCTAATTTGTTGGAATTGCAATAGAGGTAGGTCTGGGGCATTATATTTGGTTCTAAGCTCTTGGAGACTTGGGGGTTTCCCCTTGTGAAGTAAGTCTCCTATCCTTTTAATGTTTTTATTCTTAAGCTGGTCGAAATGGCTTGAGCTCATCCCTGGTGGGGGGGGGGGGGGGTAGTAATCTGGGAGGTAGTTGATGTGAGTTTAAATTTTGTTGTAGCCCAGATGTTCATTGTGAATTTTACAGGTTCTGGTTCTTTATGTCCCTGGTCTTTTTTCCCCCTATTGTCCAGAGTGATATTAGTAACGGCCAATCCTCTGAGTATCTCGATTTGATTGCTACCCAGCAGAACAACATTCCAGATGACTATTTGGCGTAGTTGTGCTGCATGGAAGTACCGAAGTATATCTGGACCACCATACCGCCCCTCGATCTGGAGGCCATCAGCACAGATCTAGCCATCTTTGATCTCTTCCCTTGCCAGATGAATTTAAAGATTTGGTTCTGTAGGGCTCTTAGTTCACCTCTTGGTACATAACTTGGAAATAATATAGCAGTCTGGGGAGGCTATTCATTTTTATGGAGATTATCCTACTGATCCATGATATCTGATGCTTGCTCCACTTCAATAGGTCCTTTTTAGTGTTGCCAAATAATGTGGTAATGGGGTAGTTGTTGTGATAGAGCAATTTGTAGTTTCTAGAGATGTTGACACCTAGATATTTAATATGAGTTGGTCGCCATTTAAACTTGAATTTTTTTGTAGAATTTAGATCAATATTTTTAAATAATCTGTTGAGATGGGGGCGTAGGCCATCCATAGGAATAGTTTCCGGGTTATTCCGAATTCTAACGTTCTGTCTCCTCTCCTTATTTTCTTGGGCTTCTTTGAGGAGTTTGAGCTATGAAATCAGTTTCAGAATTTCGTCATCTGTTTGTGCTTGCAGCTGGAGGGAGTCCTCCATTTTGGACTGTAGGTCTGTGGTCCGCTGGCTCAAAACGGCAATTTCTTCTTTAAATTATTTGACTGCCGAGCGGAGTTCCAATTGAAATGATTGTGTTGTCGTTTTAAAAGAGCTCCTCGATGAACCCTCTTCAAGTGGCCCTCCCCAGCCTGATCTTCCTGCTCACATGCTTTATCTGCTCCCCGATCTACTCCCTCATGGTCGGCTGCACGCTGAGAGCCTCCAAAGAAGCACGTAGGTTCCTTTGCTGTGGGTTTTTTATACTTTACTGACATTTTGGTTTGGTTCGGGGTTTTGTGATGCTTCTTGTGCCTTTTTGTTGCGGAAGACTTGTATTATTATTATTATTCTTGTGAGGATCCCATGTGCTCCCTCGATTGGCTTCCAAGTTGTGTCCCCCCAAGTGTCTCTTAGTTTTGTAATCTCTATCTTTGACCTCCAATGGCTTCAGAGCTTGTTCCATTTTATTTTTGAAAAATTCAGCTTGATCCTGCAATTTTTCCTCTTAGAGCAAGCACAGGAAAGAGGTGCAAGCTCCGAGATTGCATCAATGTCTCCATCATATTTTTCAGCTCTGCCGATTTCGTGGCATCAGCTTCAATTTTCCTCGCCTCTTTCTCCTGGGCGTCCTGACTTTTGGGGATGGACAAGCCTAAATATGCATTGCTTGTCACTGATTATCTATACCCATAAAGGGGCATAGATAAGCACATTGGCAGTTAATGGGCTTCCTGAAAAATACATAATTAAATAACATACAACCAATGTGTTTGTTACCTTTGCTGTATTCACCCTCCAAATCCTACTCCGTCAGCAACTCTTGACCCACGACGCAATGCTCCTCAAACAGCCGATGTGAAGAAGTCCCAGATCATAATTTGATTGAAGAGACGTCTCCGGTAAGAGGAACAAACAGAAAAGGTCTGTTATAGCAGAAAAGCTCTATGAAAGAGGAAGAACTAATTGCCTATATATAGAGTAATAGTTGTGTATAGAGGAGAGCTATCCCAGATCTAGCCTAGACGGAGGGCATAGGGAATTGCTGTTGGTATGTACGGACTAACTCATTTTGAATGCCATCTCACGCAAGTTTATATAATTATTTCACATAACTCTGCTTAGAAAACAAATAAAATATATATATATATATATATATATATGCAAATATAGCTGTATGCTCATCTGCATGTCTTAGGCAGGTCTGCAACCCCGCCTTTCCCCATTATCACCCAGCATACAGCACTTCCACTGCAGCAAGGGATTCTGGGAAATGACATGCAAATGAGCACACAGTGTCACTTTTTGCCTCAATAACCATTTTTAACATGGTTCCCTATAGGCTTAAGCTTGCTGCATGGTCACAGCTTTGAGCACAGCCAGGGTAAAAAATGGTTATTGAGGCAAAAAGTGACACTGTGTGCTCATTTGCATGTCCAGTTCCAGAATCCCTGCTGCAGTGGAATGCTGTCATCTGGGTGATCAATGGGGAAAGGCGGGTTGCAGAACCTTGCCTAAGACATGCAGATGAGCATACAGACTATATTTGCATATTTGCTTTCCTGGGAGGTTTTTGTCACTTTTTTTACTCACCATAACTTAACTCTCAGTAGTAACTGTGGTTTGGGCCTATCCCATAAGCGTCTCTGGCATTCCCAGTAATATCAACACCCACACTGATGAGACCCATCAGGTCGACAACAGCATGTCCTGTGGGTCGTTTCTGGGTATGACTTGTACCCTGGCTGTGCTCAACTGTGACATGCGTCAATCTAAGCCTATATGGAACCATGTTAAAATGGTTATTGAGGCAAACAGTGACCTACGTCGTGCTCATTGCTGCATTCATTTCCCCGAATCCCTTGCTGCAAGTGGAAGTGCGTATGCGGGTGATCAATGGGCGAAGGCGGGGTTCGCATGACCTGCCCTAAGACATGCAGATGATCATACAGACTATATTTGCATATTGCTTTCCTGTGGGAGGGTTTTTGGTCACTTTTTTTACACTCACCTAACTTAACTCAGTAGTAGTGTTTTGGCCTATCCCTAAGTCGCCTCTCTTGCATGGTAACCCCAAGTCAACATCAACCCACACTGATGAACCCATCAAGTCGAAACAGCAGTCTGGGGGTGGTTTTCTGGGTTTGCCACCTTAACCCGGGCGTGGCTCACAAAGCTGTGACCATGGCAGCAAGCTTAACGCCTATAGCGAACAATGTTAAAAATGTTCTGAGGCAAAAGTGACACTGTGTCTCATTTGTGCATTCATTTCCACGACTCCTTGCTGCAGGTGGAAGTGCTGTATGCTGGGTGATATAGGGGCAAGGCAGGGTTTGCAGACCTGCCTAGACATGCAGATGAGCATACAGCTAATATTTTTGCATATTTGCTTTCTGTGGAGGGTTTTTGTTTCACTTTTTTATCACCATAATTAACTCAGTAGATGGTTTGGCTATCCCATAAGCCTCTCTGCTCGCATTCCCAGTGAAAACAAACGCCCACACTGAATAGACCCATCAAGTCGAAACAGCAGTCTGTGTTGGTTTCTGGTATGCCACCTTAACCCTGGCTGTGCTCACAGCTGTGACCATGCCAGCAACTTAGCCTATAGGGAACCATAGTTAAAAAATGGTTATTTGAGGGCAAAAGTGACACGTGTGTGCCTCAGTTTGCATTCTTTCCCCCAGAATCCCCTTGCTGCAGTGGAAGTGCTGTATGCTGGGTGATAATGGGGAAAGGAGGTCGGGTTCGCAGACCTGCCTAAGACTGCATGAGCATACGCTATATGCGCTATTTGCTTTCCTGTGGATGGTTTTGTTGTCACTTTTTTTTTACCCCATAACTTAACTCAGTTATAGGTTATTCATCTCCATAAAGATTGCTGTGTTGTCATCTATATATATATATATATATATATATAATACTTGTTCGAAATTTGTCTAAACATTTACCTCGCCCGGGCGGGTGGATTTAACCCCGGCGAGTAACTATTGCCCATCGCAGCACCTGGTGACTTTAAATGGTTATTGAGAAAAGTCACCGTTCGCGTCATTTCAAATGTTTCCCGCATCCCGCTACATGAATGATCGGAAATGGAAAAGAGCGGTCACCTACCTGACTCAGATGGCCAGCTATATTGCTTTCGTTTTCCTGGGATTTTGTACTTTGTGGTCGCCCCAGTCTTAACTAATCAGTATATTTAATATTAGTGCCTTGCGCAGCGCCCTTATATTTAAGCGCATATATTAGCTTTACTTGACCTTGTCTGTTCCCGGAGGCGGGTGATTGAACCCCGGGCGAGCATTGGCCCAAGCATAGCGGTTTTAAAACCCCTCTGTTCGCTAAATTCCCTGCGATCGCCCTGGTCCCCACTGAAAAAAAAAACTGACTCCCCTACTCGACCCCTTATTGGCGCGGCCTAGTTCGGATGCTCTATACCCACTGCGATCTGCCTGCTGATGTCTCTCCTGCTCCTACTCTCTCCTCCCCTCATCTCCCTGGCTCACTCCCCCTCGAAGCTCCTTCCCTTCTCTCCCATCCCTCCTCCTGTCCCCATCACTCCTGCTCCTGTCCCCTGCCTCCTTCCCCCTCCTCCTGTCCCCTGCTCCTGTCCCCTTCCCCTCCTCCTGCCTCTCCCTTCCCCTCTTCCTCTGCTCCTGCCCCTTCACCCTCGATCCACACCGATCGATGTAAGGTCGGGAAGGTCCCCCGCTGCTGCAGAGCCGCTGGTGGCTTGCGGGGGGGGCCTCGGCCCTCACCACGTGCCTTCCCATGCGTCCCCTCCCTTCATGGATGGCGCCGCGCGCCGCATGAGGTGGGGGGATTTCGGCCCCCCCCCCCCCCCCCCCCGCCCCCGCACGGCATCATGCCGCCGGGGGCTAGGTGGGGAAGAAGCACCTGCAGCTTGGCCAGGCACTGTGACATGCCGCGCCGAGGGGAGCAGGGCAGTGGCGGCCACGGCGGGGGTCTGACTGTACGCCTGGGCGCCCAGTGGGGATACCTCCGCCACCGTGCCTCCCAACCCACCCTGCTTGATTGGGGGGGGGGATAGGTACGCCTGCCCCCCACACACGATGACGGGAGATGGTCGCGGGTGGTGTGGGATTTGCGTGGTTGCCTGCGTCGCGGGGCTTTCCTCTTTCCTCCCCTGTGTGTATTGGGTAATGTGTGGTGGTGTGACACCAGAGTTCACGCCCCAGTCAGTAACCCCCCCCAAGTCATACCCTTCCCCCCAGTTTCAGTCAGTCCACCACCCCCTCATCACCCTTCCCAGTCACCGTCGTCAGTGTCACCCACCCCCCACAACCCCAGTCTCGTGGCCAGTCACCCCCACCCCAGGTCCAGTGGTCAGTCACACCCCCACACCCGTCAGTGTCAGTCACCCCGCACCCCACGTCATGTCAGTCCCCCCCAGCAGCCCCCAGTCCAGTGTCAGTCCACCCCCCACCCCCATGTCCTTGTCAGTATTCACCACACCACCATGCCCAGTCTTGTCAGTCACCACCCCCCCCCCCTCCAGTTCAGTGTCAGTCACAGCCTCCACACCCCAGTCATGTCAGTCACCACCCCCACCCCCAGTCAGTGTCATTCACCCGCCCCCCCCCCCCCCCCCAGTCATGTCCTTCACCCCCTCCCCAACCCCCAGTCCAGTGTCAGCACCCCCCCCACCCCCAGCAGTTGTCAGTCACCCCCCCCCCCCCCCCAGTCAGTGTCAGTCACCCCCCCCCCCCCCAGTCAGTGTCAGTCACCCCCCCATCCATGTCGGCCAGTCAGTGTCAGTCCACCCCCGCCCACCCGTCAGTGTCATCTCACCCCCCCAACCCCAGTCATTCAGTTCGACCACCCACCCACGCATCACCCCCACCCACTCGTGTCTTCACCCCCCCCACCCCCAGTCAGTCTGTCGAGTGTCCCCAGCCCCCCCCACTCCAACCTCCTGTCAGTCACCCCCCCACCTCGGCACACCCCCAGACCCTCATGTCAGTCCCCACCAGCCCCCCCCCCACCGCCCCCAGTCAGTTATGCAGTCACCCCCCACCCCCGAGTCATGTCAGTCACTCCCCCAGTCGGTCCGTCACCCCCACCCCCAGTCAGTGTCAGTCACCCCCACCAACGCCCCGACTAGATATTTAATATGAGTTGGTCGCCATTTAAACTTGAATTTTTTTGTAGAATTTAGATCAATGTTTTTAAATAATCTGTTGAGATGGAGGCGTAGGCCATCCATAGGAATAGTTTCTGGGTTATTCCGAATTCTAACGTTCTGTCTCCTCTCCCTATTTTCTGGTTCTTTGAGGAGTTTGAGCTATGAAATCAGTTTCAGGATTCGTCATGTTTGTGCTTGCAGCTGGAGGGAGTCCTCCATTTTGGACTGTAGGTCTGTGGTCCGCTGGCTCAATAATGCAATTTCTTCTTTAAATTATTTGACTGACTGCCGAGCGGAGTAGTTCTGATTGAAATGATGTGTTATCGTTTTTAAAGAGCTCCTCGATTAACCCTCTGCAAGTGGCCCTCCCCAGCCTGATCTTCCTGCTCACATGCTTTATCTGCCAAGATCTACTCCCTCATGGTCGGCTGCACGCTGAGGAGCCTCCAAAGAAGCACGTAGGTTCCTTTGCTGTGGGGTTTTTATACTTTACTGACATATTGGTTTGGTTCTGGGGTTTTGTGATGCTCTTTTGGCCTTTGTGTTGCGGAAGACTTGTATTATTATATTATTATATTATATTATTTGTGAGGGTCCCATGAGCTCTCTCGATTGGCTTCCAAGTGGTGTCCCCCCCAAGTGTCTCTTAGTTTTGTAATCTCTATTTTGACCTCCAATGGCTTCAGAGCTTGTTCCATTTTATTTTTAAAAAATTCAGCTTGATCCTGCAATTTTTCCTCTTAGAGCAAGCACAGGAAAGAGGTGGAAGCTCTGAGTTTGCATCAGTGCCTCTTTCATCATATTTTTCAGCTCTGCCGATTTCGTCGCAGCAGCTTCAATTTTCCACGCCTCTTTCTCCTGGGCGTACTGACTTTTGGGGATGGACAAGCCTAAATATGCATTGCTTGTCACTGATTATCTATACCCATAAAGGGGCATAGAAAAGCACATTGGCAGTTAAAGGGCTTTCTAAAAAAATACATAATTAAATAACATACAACCAATGTGTTTGTTACCTTTGCTGTATTCACCCTCCAAATCCTACTCCGTCAGCAACTCTTGACCCACGACGCAATGCTCCTCAAACAGCCGATGTGAAGAAGTTCCAGATCATATTTTGATTGAAGAGACGTCTTCGGTAAGAGGAACAAACAGAAAAGGTCCGTTATAGCAGAAAAACTATAGAAAGAGGAAGTACTAATTGCCTATATATAGAGTAATAGTCGGTATAGAGAGAGCTTCCCAGATCTAGCCTAGACGGAGGGCATAGGGAATTGCTGTTGGTATGTACGGACTAACTCATTTTTTTTTTCAACTTATATTTTTTATTTTGTTCATAACTAGTATACATACAGTGAATAAGATATCGACGGCGCACAGTATCAGCTTACTTCATTGTGTCAATCATCATTGTAATTGGGTAGAAATCTATTGGACATACAGGGTAGACAGACAGACAGACTGGGGGGGATCTCCGGCTAGGGGTCGGAGGGGGGGACAGACAAAGAGAAGGAGAAGAAAAGAGAGAAAGGAGGGGGTGGGGGGGTGGTGAGAGTTGGGGGTCTCCTTCCATGATTCCGCCTCTGCCTCCCTCATGCTGGTTCTCTGCGTCTGAGGAATTTGTGCGTACCCCGTAGGACAGCTGACTCTTAACTAGTTTGTCTCTCTCGTTTTCTTATAAGTCCCTTCCGGGGTGAGCGGGGTTTTAAAGTGGAGGGGGGGGCGGGGGGGATGTGTATATCTAAGTGTGTTGTAGGTTCCGTCGCTAAGCACTCCCTCATGGGAGAACGCATTTGCCAATATTAAAGCCAAATTGAGGTCCTCTCTACTCCCTGGATATCTTTCTGGGCTAACCATGGTGCCCAGACTTTTTCAAAATTTTCGCCAGTGTCGTTGACCAAGCTTGTCAACATTTCCATCTGGCATACTGACCAAATTCTATGTCTAATGTTTGGAATTGAGGGAATTATGTTTTGTTTCCAGCGTGCTGCAGTCTCCCCCCTCATCGCCATAGCAAAGTGAGCTATCAATTTGTTTTCTCCTTTGGTGAACCCGGTTGCTGGTCTGTTCAGGAGGAACAGCCATGGGTCTAATGGGACGGGTTTACCTGTAATTATGTTCAACCAGTCTTTAATTGAGTCCCAGACTGGGACGATTTTGGGGCAGGACCACAGCATGTGTAACAGGTCTGCCTGCTGTCCGCATTGTCGTGGACACAATGGGGAGTAACTGGGCAGGAATTTAGCTAGTTTTGTGGGAGTATGGTACCAGCGCATCATTACCTCATATGCGTTCTCCCTTAAGGTTGTGCATATAGAGCTCTTGGAGGTCGCCGTCACTATCTTTGTCCAGTCCTCTACCTCCAACTCCTCGCCTAGGTCTGTCTCCCATTGAGTCATGTATCTGGTTTTGCTCTTTACTGTCGTGCTAGAACCGGCCACTTCTTTATACATCTGCGATGTAAGTCTCACCGTGGATGTCCCTGATCGACAGAGCTTTTCGAAATTCGTCATAGGGGACTTTGGCTGAACTTTTTGATAGAACGCCCTGATCTGGAGGTACCTAAAGATCTCAGCATTGGGGATGTGGTGGTCTGATTTGACTATTTCGAAAAATTTTATGCCTTGTCTCCCCTCCAGATCTACTAATCGCTTTATGTTGTTTTGTTTCCAGATAGAGAAATCTGTGCTGGACTGGCCCGGAGCAAAAAGGGGATTATTCCAAATTGGTGTCATGCCCGATGCCCTGCTAGTCAGGCCACATTTGAGCCTTGTGCCTGCCCAGATCGATAGCGAGTTGGTCATTGAGGATAGCGGCAGTTTGGTGCTATTGCGCACCTTCTTAGGGTACCAAATCAGGTGCTCTAGTTCCAATGGGGAGCATACCTCTAACGCGACCCATCTTTTAGAGTCGGGGTTAGTGTGCCATTGCACAATTTGACATAATTGGGCCGCTCGGTAGTATGACAACAAACAAGGTACCGCTAGCCCTCCCGCCCCCGTTTGTGTGCGCATTATCTGTTTGCTCACCCTCGCCTTTTTGCCTCCCCAGATAAACTTATCTATCTCAGTTTGGAGGGAGAGAGTTTCCTTCAAACTTAACGGCACTGGGAGCGTTTGAAAAAGATACCAGAGGCGAGGGAGCAAGTTCATTTTTACGCAGTGGATTTTGCCAATCCATGAAATTTTATTTTTAGCCCACCTATGAAGATCCTCTCTCAGGGTCCGCATCAGTCGCGGGTAGTTAGCTTGGTAGATTGTGTTATATGTCCGCGTGATATTGACCCCCAGGTATTTGATTTGTTGCTTTTGCCAGCGGAAATTGAAGTTGAGGGCAATTAGTTTTTCCACGTGTTTAGGGAGGTTTATGTTAATAGCCTCCGATTTGCTCTGATTAATTTTGAACCCGGAGACCCTATTGAAACGTCCCAATAGATCGAGCAGGTTCGGCAGGGAGGTGAGGGGCCTGGATACTGTCAGGAACACGTCATCCGCATAGAGTGCCACTTTATGCGTCTGGTTTCCGATGGCAATACCTGAGATATCTTTGCTATCCCGGATCTGGGCCACCAGCGGCTCCATACACAGTGCAAAGAGGAGGGGGGAGAGCGGGCATCCCTGTCGCGTACCGCTCTTAATTTGGAAGGGATCCGAAGCGAATCCCTGGTGGGTAACCCTAGCCGACGGGGTCGAATATAGCGCGAATATAGCTTTTATTAATTTGTCCCCATTCCGAATGCTCCAAGCGTGGCCTCCAGATATGGCCAGTCTATCCTATCAAACGCTTTTTCCGCATCCAGACTGAGCGCCATAACTGGTATATCTTTGTGATTGGCTATTTCTATCAGATCAATAATCCGTCGGGTATTATCTGATGCTTGTCGACCCTGGATAAACCCAACTTGATCTGGGTGCACCAGTCTGGGTAGGATAAGACTCAATCTATTGGCCAACAATTTGGAATAAATTTTGATGTCCGAATTAATTAGGGATATAGGCCTATAGCTTTTACAGTCCTGCGGGTCTTTCCCTGTCTTGTGTATTACTGAGATGGACGCTTGGAGCATCTGGCTAGGGAACGGGGATCCGTTCAACACTTGGTTGAACATACGGAGTAAATAAGGGGCTAATTGTTTCCTAAACTTTTTGTAGTAAAGATTCGAGTACCCGTCGGGGCCCGGGGCTTTAGAGGGTTTCAGGTTTTTCATAACCTCCGATAATTCCTCCATTTTAAAATCTCTACCCATCACCTCTCTGTCCACCCCGCTCAAGCAGGGTATATTTGAGCTTTCTAGAAAATTCACCAGGGCCTCCTTGTTCGCTGGTGATCTAGTTACTTTATCCCCGTCATATAGTTTTGCGTAGAAGTCTTTGAATTCCCTTACAATTTGCTTGGGGTTGGCTGTAATTTCCCCTGATTCTCGCCGTAACGCTTGGATACTGTAATTGTGTGTTTTGGAGTTAATCATATTGGCTAGTAAGGTATCTGGTTTGTTTGCTTTCTCGAAAAATCTTCTCTTTGACCAATTTAGCGCTTTCTCGGCCTGGGAGGTGAGCAGAAGGTTTAGTTTAATCTGGGTGTCTTTAATTTGTTGCAGGGTCGCTGCATCGGGTAACCTTCTATGTTGTTCCCAGTGCTGCTTTAGCTCTGCTTGCACCTTAATAATTTTTGCGTTGCGCTCCTTTTTCTTGCGGGCTCCCATACTAATCAAAACCCCCCTCAGTGTTGCTTTATGTGCCTCCCAGAGGATTATATGTGAGTCAACGCTATCTTTATTTTCACTGAAGAAGTATTTAATCTCGTCTTTGATTTTTCTCTCAAGGTCTGGGATCTTTAGAAGGGAGTCATTTAATTTCCAGTTTGCTCTTGGCCTTTCCAACCCTATCTGAGTGCACCTTAGCTCGATCGGTGCATGGTCCGACCATGAAATGTCATGGATCCCCGTATGGGTGACCGCGGAGACCAGTCTACTAGATATAAAGAAGTAATCGATTCTACTAAATGAGTCGTGTGGGTGTGAGTAGAAAGTGTAAAGTTTTTCTAGCGGATGGGTTTCTTTCCATGCGTCTATTAGTTGGAGATCTTTTAAGCCTTGCTCTAGCGCGGAAGGTCGGGGTTTGGCCTTGTGCTTGTGAGGACCCGAACGATCTAGGGTTGTGTTCATAGCCGCGTTGAAGTCCCCGCCTAGGATTAGGGCTCCTTCGCTAAATTTTTTTATAACGCAGAATGTCTTTGTGAAGAATTCTGCCTCGTGGGTATTAGGGGCGTACAGCGTGGCTATTCCTCATTCCTACTTCCTCATTTTCAATGCCATCTTACACAAGTTTATATAATTATTTCACATAACTCTGCTTAAAAAAACAAATAAAATATATATATGTATATGTATATATATATATACACACTGTATATATATATATATATATATATATATATATATATATATATATATATATATATATTTTTCAGCAAGGGATTCTGGAAAATTACATGCAAATGATCACACAGTGCCACCTTTTGTCAAGTCCATTATTACATGGAAAACCCTTTAGCCAATGCTTGCTGCTTTAAACACAGCTTTTAAACATAGCCTGGGATGAGATGCAAAGCCAATAAACCCACTCACAGACTGTCTTATTGTGTTTAGAATACTTGTATTATACGTGTGGATACGTTCCACAGATATAACACAGAATAGTGCTTTTGATTCAGTATCAGAATATAACTATTCCTCTGGAAATGATCTGGGTCGGGAAGCAGTGATCCCGTCATAATAGGACGGGCTTATAAGGGTGTGAGCAGGTCAGAAGTCTGTGTCCTACCTTCAGATGGGCAGAGCCTATTCCCTCATGTCATGTGCTGACATTGAGAGACCAGGGGAAAATAAATAATCAGTGAGTAAAATGTCAGTGTTTCCCAGGCATTCCTTTATATAAGCATGTCCTGCCAGGTACAAATGTGCTGAATGTGAGAAACTGGAGGTGATCGAGGAACAAATTAATGAGGGTGTGAGGGATCAAACCCCCCTATTTATTATGCTGGGGTAAGGTGAGGGGAAGTTACTGCACTGGTTCCTCTGCATTACCCACTTCTCACCGTATGAAATAGGAAAGTGAGAATGTGTCAGTATGGAGCAGAACTGCTGGACCTGAGAGAGTATCGGGAGCATTTATCAAAGTCTCACTCATGTACTGTATCTGCTTTTTATTCATACAATGGAACAGTACAGTATGTTACTATGTTACACTATGAGGACTTTACTGGTCTTTTGGCTGTTAATTTCCGACTCTCTTTATACGTTTCTAGATGGTTATGTTGTGACACAATCCTGAGCCATTAAAGTTTTGCAGTGTTTCAAATTAAGTGCCTGTTTGCGAATGTACCATATGTGTGTAACGGGTATTCCACCCCACCCAATCGCAGATATAGTGTGGGTGCGGGGAACTTAGTGTTACCAGGTGTGGGGCTTTACCTGTTAGGCTCACAGGAGGGCTGAGCTTCCGCCACGGGGAACCTGGGGCAAGTATATTAGGAGTAACCCTGTACTCGGTGCAGCGCCTCCACCTGCGATGGTTCCCAGCAGAGCGGGAATTGTTCCTCGCAGGACACATACAAATACTCAGCACACCGTATGTATAATAACCAATACCTTTACTTGTGCATAGGAAACATATAACATCACCAGAACAACAGGTGTCCCTCTCTAGAGGAGACACTGACTACGGCGTCTCGCAGGACGCTCCCCCCTACACCGGGTGATCCCACCCCGTGTCCAATAATCCCCACACAATGTCCCGCACTCTTACAGAGAGAGGATATGTGTGACTGCGCAGTCACTAGTGAAGCTAATAGGATCGTTGGTGCACTTGTTGATAAGGATTACCTGCCGAGCACTCCAGTGCTCGGGCCTGCAACTGGCTTCACAAAGGATCCGATGAGAGAAGAACACCGGAACCACCATCCAGGACGATCCCACGCGGAAAGCCTCTGCAGCAGCAGCGGAGGTCTGAGCCCAAACCTCTGGATGGAACCGCAGCGTCCGCTGTGTCCCTAACTGACTCGGTGAACTAAGGTGATGCTCGCTGCTACTATAGGCCGTCCCTACAGCACAGCAATCCTTAAATGGCTTCAGGGGAAACTCATAGGGGCCTACGGGGTAACCTATCCTATGCAGGTGGGTCACTGACCCCCTGCACCCACACTACCTCTCAAGTACCACCCGGGTCCCCCCTGGCTTACTCCTACCTGATACTCACAGCAACGCACTGCAACCTGCTTTTACCTGCAGCGAATGTGCTGCACACACTTACGATGCCTTCTTGTCAGCCCTCACAGCACTGACAGCCGTGATACTGACAAGACTGCACACCACACGAACCTACGGGCAGGGTCCTTAACCTGGGGCCATCCCTTATTAATTACCCACTAACCTGGTGGGGAGTTGGGGCCTATCTGGGACCTGGGGAACCTTACCTGGTGCAGGAGCTTCACTTGCTCCCTACACCCTTCCTTCCCCTTCCTGCTCCCAGCTCCAACTGACAAAAACCCTGTCTCCACACAACATTGTTGCAACTCTGCAGCATGAGAATCTGCCAGCTCTATTGGCTTCAATGCTGCCTGTGACCAGGGTGAAAGTGCAGTCCCCAGAGGCTGCTGGGAATTGTAGTCCTTGGCACAGCTCTTTCCTATGGGGACCGCGTGCGCGATCTTTACTGCGCATGTGCGACGCTGTAATGGCCGCCGCTACGCTTAACTGCGCCTGCGCAACCTCCCAGAGCTCCGGCACACTGGCAATGGCCACCGCTACCCTGGCCAACCTATGCGCATTGCCCGAACCTCGCGCCACAACCAAGATGGCTGTGCCCGCCGGGAGAAGTCGCCGTCCCCTGCCCCCACTGCCACAGGGGTAAGGCAGGGGGCAAAGGAAGATCAGGGGAACCGGGGGTGACCCCCTTACATGTGTTTTTGGTGCCCCTGTCTTCTCCGACTCCTTTGGGGTTAATGATTTAGGTTTGAAAAAGCTGATACTAAATGCTGCATATTTGTCCAAAAAAATGATAATTTCAATTCTGTTTTATATACAGGCTCATTCTAAAATCCAACACATATAGATTAAGTAACCTCCAGTCTGCACCTCCAGAGCAGCACTGCCCACTGCCAGCACCTCCAGAACAGCACTGCCCACTGCCAGCACCTCCAGAGCAGCACTGCCCACTGCCAGCACCTCCAGAGCAGCACTGCCCACTGCCAGCACCTCCAGAGCAGCACTGCCCACTGCCAGCACCTCCAGAGCAGCACTGCCCACTGCCAGCACCTCCAGAGCAGCACTGCCCACTGCCAGCACCTGCAGAGGACCACTGCCCACTGCCAGCACCTCCAGAGCAGCACTGCCCACTGCCAGCACCTCCAGAGCAGCACTGCCCACTGCCACCTCCCAGAGCAGCACTGCCCACTGCCAGCACCTCCAGAGCAGTGCTGCCCACTGCCAGCACCTCCAGAGCAGCACTGCCCACTGCCAGCACCTCCAGAGCAGCACTGCCCACTGCCAGCACCTCCCAGAGGACCACTGCCCACTGCCAGCACCTCCAGAGCAGCACTGCCCACTGCCAGCACCTCCAGAGCAGCACTGCCCACTGCCAGCACCTCCAGAGCAGCACTGCCTACTGCCAGCACCTTCCAGAGCAGCACTGCCCACTGCCAGCACCTCCAGAGCAGCGCTGCCCACTGCCAGCACCTCCAGAGCAGCACTGCCCACTGCCAGCATGGATCGACACTTGTTAAGAGTAGAGAAATTTTTGTTGGTGTCTTTGAAATCTGGAAGGAGGGAATATCTGATTATTTTGCAGTTATGTGAGTCAAACACCCAAACTAATCTTGTTTTCTTATAGAACCATCAGAAGGTAAGAAGACAATATATCTTCGCCTCTGTTATTTTCTGCCCGAAGGGCTAGTAATACATTTCTTTACAAGAGGTATTATATTATACCAATATCAGAGGAGGTGAAATCACAAGAAGCGCCCCCACTCCCAGCTTTACATGATGGATTTTCTTTTTCTTATTGCCAGGTTTCCCAGTGGTTGTGCTGGAGAGATTACAGATTAAGTCAGAGAAAGAAGAGACAGACACAAAGGAACATCTGACCCCAATAAAGGAAGAAATAGAGGCATTTCCTGTTCGTGGTAAGTACCCTTACATCCTCACTTGTCTTTATTCAGTATGTTTAAAAATGGACTGAAATGTCTGCAATATTTTGGGAAATAATATTAAAGCGTGCATACAATTATAAGATACCTGTACTAATGAAAAAAATGATTTATCTAAGGTTATATTGAGGATATTATTGTTATTGAAGTTTGAACATTGGAAGCTCCAAAATGTTTTCAGCACTTGGGGTCGAGGATTCGTTGGGCGGACAATCAGACCAGTGAAGGTCAGAATTATGGAGCACATTCGTTCTATTTAAAAACTAGATCAGATGCTCCCAGTTTCCAAACATTTTACAAATTGTACATTGGGAAACTTGTCCACCTTTCATTTTTCAGCGATTGAATCTATACCTGTTCCTGCACGAGGGGATTGAATCTATACCTGTTCCTACACGAGGGGATTGAATCTATACCTGTCCCTACACGAGGGGATTGAATCTATACCTGTCCCTACACGAGGGGATTGAATCTATACCCGTCCCTACACGAGGGGATTGAATCTATACCTGGTCCTACACGAGGGGATTGAATCTATACCTGTTTCTACATGAGGGGATTGAATCTATACCTGTTTCTACATGAGGGGATTGAATCTATACCTGTTCCTACACGAGGGGATTGAATTTTTACCTGTTCCTACACGAGGGGATTGAATCTATACCTGTTCCTACACGAGGGGATGATAGAATTAAACAGCTTAATCAGCGTGAGATGTTTTGTATCCACTCACTTAATACTCTATCCCCTGTTGGGATTAATACAGAATGGGACCTAAAACATTTTCTCTACGCTATATTATTCCCTTGTCCATTCTCAGGTTATATAATACTGTGTGTGTTTCATATATGTAACGGGTATTCCCCCTACCCCAATCGCAGATAGAGTGCATGTGAGGGGGAACCTATATGTTACCAGGTGTGGTGCATATACCTGCAGGTTCACAGGAGGCCTGAGCCTCCGCTGATGGGAACCTGGGGTGCTTCTCTGGAACGTTCTCTCGTTAATCAGCACCTCCACCTATGTAGGATTCTATAGGAGTGTAGAATA
Source organism: Ascaphus truei (assembly GCA_036426205.1). Lineage (NCBI taxonomy): Eukaryota > Metazoa > Chordata > Amphibia > Anura > Ascaphidae > Ascaphus > Ascaphus truei. The sequence continues at coordinate 303,996,897 of CM071568.1, forward strand.
GCCCTAGCATAGGAACCCACCCAGAAACCACATACACCAGGGTTATGGCTAAAAGATTTACTGGACGAGCAACACAACACAATAGTATCATATATAACAGTGCAACATCAGCATACACAACAGTATATAGGCCACCCTCTGCCACAAGCTGGCAACTATAACCTTGCCCCTAACTGGGCTATACCCTTCTTAGCCCCTTCCCAACCCATTGTCCAAAGAGTCCAAGCCCACCCAAGTGTGTGAACAGGCTTGTCACATGTGAGGAGCAAGTTAAAGTTGGTGCACGTGTGGAAGGGTGTAAATACCTGCCCAGGTGCTCCGGCACCTGGGTGTCTTCGCAAAGGGTCTACCGGTTCCGCTTGGTCCAGCGCTGATCTGTACTTCCGCGTGGGATTGGGTCCAGCCGGACGTCCCACCGTAAGGACAGTCTCTGGATCAGCAACACAGCATACAGGAACATGCAGCAAACACTATCACTGTGTCCCTGCACTAAGGAACAGCAGCAGGGCCTCTCTCACTAGGTCCCTACCTAGCACACAGCTGAAGGGGCACAGGGTTCTTACCTAAGGGCCTGTCCCTATGAACACCCACGCTCACTAGTGGGGAGTCAGGGCCTCAGCTCTAGCCCTGGGGATTTCTGGCCTAGGGCAGAAGCTCGCAGCTTCCCCCACTGTCTCCTCAGCCTGAATGACTCATAGCACATTGCCCATACAATGTATCTTCTCCAGCAGGAGAAGCTGCAATCTCTACTGGCTGTCTGGCTGCATGTGACAGGGATCATAGGACAGTCCCCAGAGACTGCTGGGAGTTGTAGTCCCCTCTGGGGCTTTTCCCTATGAGAACCGCATGGGCGCCTCTCTAATGGCTGCCTACCTCTCTCTATCTGCGCTAGAGTAATGGCCGCCGCGCCACTTTCCTGCACTATGTATAATGGCCGCCGCGACTGCAAATGCGCACCGCGACTGCAAATGCGCACCGCGCATGCGCGAACACACACAAGATGGTAGCGCCCTATTACTGATGTCGCCGGGAGCCCCCGGCAACGCGCTCATACCCGCAACCGGACACAAGTAAGGGGGCCAGGGGGGACCATGCTAAATATACATTTGTTTCTATTATTGAGATACATATGTGTCTCTCTCTAGTCACATTTGATGAGTACTATTGTATCCTTACTGTGGCAATTTTCTCAGTGCGGTTTATTTATTTACATCTTATTCATTATGTATATTCCCCTTATCAAGATTCAAATTGTTCTTTGCCTTGTTAGTTGAGTTTACATTTATTATATGTATATTATTACATGATTATATTATTTGGTGTTACAGTTAATTTAATATAAGATAATTTTATTCTCACCACATCCTATCCACTTTTAAATGTTATGCTTTTTCATTTAATTTTTATTGTCCTTATGAGTCTATGTAAGTTTTTTGTTATTGTATTCTTTATTGTGTCCTTTTGCTGGATTTCTCCCCCACAGTTATACTGCCTTCTTTCCGTGGTTACATTTTCCCCGGACTGTTTTGTTCCCATGGGACATTTTTACCTGGGATACAGGTAGGCAGTGTTTCCGGCGGGGAGTGCCTATAATGCGACACTCTCTAGACTCAGGAAACCACTCTTTGATAAAGCGCCCATGGCGAGAAACGCGTTGGAGGTTTCTCTTGTAACTTAGGCTGTGCCTCAATAAATCTTTTATTTTTTCTACTTTTGCCTCCAGTTCTTCTTTTCTGCAGTGCTCCTTTTTTCTTTGTTTTGAATGTGAGAGGAGACGGAAAGAGAGGAGTCAAATATTACACCAAGGCTGCGTGCTTGGGAAATTATAGTGCTGTGTCCATAGAATGGGTTTGCAGTCAGTGTACTGCTATGAAAGGAATCCAAAAATCTGACGGAGGCTGGATCAGCAGTTTAAAAGATGCAGGTTTATTAAAGATGAGGCATCACAGTATACTGTACATGCACTGTAAGAGGTAACTCTGATTTTCCTCCTCCAAAAAACAGAGTGTCATTTGACTATTTATCAAGCAAGCCCACAGTAATCTGGTCTGTAACTGTTTCATAAGCCTATAATATAAAGTATATCTCCTTTAACTGTGCATGCAATGTCTTGTATATAATGTATACCCTGTTCATTTATGTAACTGTATTTGTAACCATGTATTATTTGTCATTTTAACTCTATGCCCAGGACATGCTTGAAAACGAGAGGTAACTCTCAATGTATTACTTCCTGGTAACACATTTTATAAATAAATAAAGTAAGAATACAGATAAATCCGCTGACTTTTTTTTACCAGCCAGGCCTATTGAAGACCTTCAAACACCCTTCAGAAAATTAGTCTCATGTATCCTTACTGCGGCTCGTTGTTCCATAGCTGCGGCTTGGAAGAAAATGAATGCCCCATCCAAGCGAACTGTAGTCAGAAGAGTGAATGAGGTCAGACTCATGGAGAAACTCTCAGCACAACTCAGTCACACAATGGAACAATTTTATATAACATGGGAGCCATGGCCACAGAGCTAAGAATTGGGAATTCACATAAATAAAAAACAAGGAACATGTTTCTAGGACAGGGATAGTAGTGGCTGGGGACCTTGTGGGCGGGTCTGACTAATTCTTCTCCCTCCCTACACTCTCTATCCCAGTCCCATGAATATCCTCCCTCGCCTTCCCCGCTCCCCTCCTCCCCCTCATCCCCCTTATCTCTTCTCCTTCTGTCCTTTCCTCCCTCTATTCTTTCATTTGTCTCTACAGGGATATGCAAGGGGACTCTGTCTTGCAACGAAAAACTGAAAAAGGGTTCATGGTTTAAGGAATCTCTGGAATTAGTACAGATACAGCTGGTTCTGTTTGAGTACAAGCTTCTGGTCCTATGTATAGAAAAAATGCTGTAAAGATACCCTCTTGAAACGCTGTTATATTACTAATTTGTTTATCCCTTTGGAAACCAATAAAAAAGTTTGAAACAAACACACTTGTGTAGGTATAACAGTTTTACTGCACAGACTAATAATAATAACACTCAAAAACACACAAAACTCGCAGGGTCGTACCCCTTCACCATGCTCTCTTTGCACCGTGTCCTCACCTTGTGGGGTTTACCCCCAAGTACTAAAATGCCCCTGAGCACCCAACACTCTGGTGTCCATGGAGTCAATCACCCTCCCACGTGTGTGTGACAGCGCTGCCCCACTAGCCCGTGTATGGTTGGTGCACTTGGTGAGATGCGATACCAGCCGGGTGTGTCCACACCTGGGCGCGCATGGATGAATATGGGATCCACAGATCCGAAGCGATGAACCTCGACGCCTCTGCCTCTACGTTGGGTGGGTCCTGCGTGGAATGTACCACCTTAGAGTCTCTGTGGGCATAGATGGATGATCTGGTCCCAGATAAACCTGGTCCAGGATGCAGCCACGTCCTGGCTTTGTCCCTATGCTCTGGTTCTACAGGGCAGTGTCCCTGCAGCAACCACAAGCTACACAGGGGAGTCGGGGCCTAGCTGGGGCTTAATAGGGGATATCTGGCCTATTGCAGGTGCCAAACACACAGATACCCAACAAGCTCTGAGAAACCCCAAACATTACCATTTGTTATGTACTTGTTTCTGATGTGCCAGTCATATGCTTATGTCCTGTTAGCTTATTTTCCATTACCTACCTTTGTCCTTAAGCCCCCATTAGCCCCCCACTTATGTTTCCAACCCCCCCCCATCCCACCCTGATTCCTTTAACCCCCCCACCCCCACCCCTCTTCCCCCCTCCACTTCTTTCACTCCCTGGTGTTTTTAATTGTATTATATGCACAGTATTTTCATAACAGCGCTGAGTGCCTTCTTTACCCCAGTTCCCAGGGTACCTGGGTACTATAGATTTGGCAAACAGACAACAATGTATGCCCCTGATATCTGTCATTGGCCAGCAACTTTGTCTCGGTGTGTAGACACGCCCCCAGGCGCACCATTGGCTGTTAGCCCGACACAATGAGCGACTTTAATATAGTCTGCCTGGTTCATATTGGATACCAGGGACACCAAGGGTAGAAAGGGACAATGATCTGCTATTTTATGTAAACCCTAAATACTGAGCCTCTGACAGGCAGTAGCAGGGCAGCTACGTGAGTTGTTTTCTACATTCGGGGTTTGGCCACACACCCCAGGGCACGCGATTGGTGACTGCTCCTCTGTTGCTGATAACACATACTGTGTGTTGCTAGGGCTACCAGTGATCAGCTGCAGCTCTGAGCGCTGTGGGGATGACGTCAGTACTCGTGACAATTAGTATGCAACAGCTGTGCAGACCTATGGGTCTTTTACAAGCACCAATCGGAGGTGTTATCTGTGTAGAGGTGGGGGGTATATATTAGCATGGTTGTCACTGGGTTTTGAGCACTCCCTGAGAAAGGTCCTGTTCTTAGGACCGAAATGTCGGGTGATTGCGCCATGTTTCCTTTAATACACTTTTGACACAGGATTATCTTCAGTGCTGTCTCTTCTTTGCTGTGGTGTCCTGGGATTCCAGGTCTGCCTGATAAGGAACTATTTACATATATATATATATATATATATATATATATATATATATATATATACAGTGTTCGACAAACCTATACATTTGCTCGCCCCGGGCGAGTGGATTTAACCCCTGGGCGAGTAAATATTGGCCCAAGCAGCACACGTTTGGTACTAGGTGGCGAGTAGATTTTTTTGTGTGGCGAGTAGATTTTTTGGTGATTTGTCAACCACTGTATATATATATATATATATATATATATATATGTATATGTATATGTATATGTATGTATATAAGTGTCAAAAAGAGTGCTAGTTGGCGTGGCTAAATGTATACAACAAAAAACAAACAAAGATGCCCAAAGCTACTTCCAATGTGACAAAAATACACAGTGCAATACCTATATATTCTCTTGAAAAATGGTCATTTAGTTTAACCCTTTGGCCAAAGTGTCTTAAGCCTGCTGCCACTTCAAGGCATGACTGTTAGCAGGTCCTAACACTACCTGAGTTAAAATTCTTATTTACATGTATAATTACAGGAAGAAAGGAAAAATAGGCTAAAGCGCTCCAATGCCAGGAATAAAAGAATAATGCAAGCCAAACCACTAATCCAAGGTATAAGAAATGAGTAATGGTATTAGTACATAATAACCACTAGTATGGGTACTATCCTCCTGAAGACAGATGGTAGATGGTACAAGTCCACCCACCATCATTCTCATTGGCAGGTTCCCCAGAATATAAACAATACTCACAAATCCTAGGAGTGGTAGGCAGGCTGTGCAGCTTCCAATATGTAGTAAAAAGGAATAAATGGAGAACAAAGCGCACAAGCAAAAACGGAGCAGGAAGGACCCAGAATCAAAAATAAATTAAAAGGGCACTTTAATGTGACAAAAGACCCATCCAACGAGTTTCGAACGTCACAGCGTTCTTTTTCAAGGATAAAACACAGTGTAGTAACATCCCTTAAATACCCTCTTACCTGCAAGCAGTTTCGCGCCAAAAACGGAAGCACGATGACGTCATGATGCAATGCGCGTCATCGTGCATGCGCAGAACAATCCGGCGCCGTCTAAGGGCAAAGCTGTCCATACAGGCAGTGTGGTACATAATAGTATGGGCAATGCATAGAACAACATAGTGATTCAAATAGTACAACAAGCAGACAATGCATATCCAAGACGGATAACAATGACGTCATGACGCAATGCGTGTCATTGCGCATGCGCAGAACGTCACGGCACCGTCAGAGGGCAAAGTAATCACTGTATAGGTTTGAAGCAATACAAGTGAGGGCAACCCATAAAGGGACAAAAAGTACATATCAAAGGACAAAATAATGAGCAGACCACTACATCTCTTAGAGAATGGATGGAAGTGCGGCGCAACTGCGCATGTCCAATGAAAGGCTCCCGGATGACTTGTTCAACATAACTTTATTTGACACACACCAGACTTTGCCCATCCAGACTTTGCCCATCCTTTGGTTTATGGGCGTCTGGGAGAGGAACCACCCACACACCTTACCTATTGGGGTTGAACATTAGGACGCATCCACACCATCTGAGTATGCTGACAATACCCACTGAGGGAACAAACTCACATATGGCCGTGTGAGTTTTTATTTATCATTCCTCCGCTTCAGGAATTTGTTTTAAACCACCACATCCATCGCTGAGGGTGAAGTCTCACACAAGCCCGTGTGAGTCACTGAAACGTATACCCTATGTTTCATGTGCTGTATATATAGCATTATTTTACCATCACCTTTCCCTTTCCTACCCCTCCACTTCCACTTCCCTCCCCCCTCCCCCCCCATACATATACAGATTCATGCACTAATTATTGTGTTTTATTTTGTTCTGCTTTGCTTCATTATCCATCACTACCTTGAGCTTCACGAGTTTGCGCTGACCATCATCACACCACAATCACCACTGATTTATGACAGAGATTGGGTGCAGGTAATTGTTCTCTAATGGCGTACACTCAATAGTAAGGTATAGACTGGAGATTTGCATATAAACCAGTGCCCAGCCTATACTCTGTGTCTTTGTGCTTTTTGTGATGTGTACATCTGAACCTGTGTTATGAAAGAAATTGCCAATCCTTTATCCTGATGGCTTTCTTGTCCAAACCCCTTAAGTAAGTGTATATTTTGTCTGTTATTTGTATATCTTGTGTGTTCACCTTTTTCAAGGAATAAATGATATTTTATCATATCTAGTCGTGTTCAGTTCAAAACCAGAGACAGAACATAAAACACAGACAAAGCTCAGTTTTAGCACATCCAGTGAAACTCATACACGGTACAGTGCCTAAATATATATGTATAAATATCTATTAAGTAAAATGGTCTTTTAGTTTGACATTTTTGGCCAAAATTGTTGTAAGCCCCTGAGCCAACTTCACGGCAGACCACAATTCAAGGGTCCCTAACGCTAATATAAATTCTTAATAACCTGTGTAATAACAGGAAGAATGATTTATAGTAAATCTGTCAATCTGTCAATATTAGTTGCAAAGTTCTAAGTCTGATTGAAGCCTTTATTAACCTGTACATTACCAGGAAAAGCACTCTGTATTAGAGTTGTCACAACCATCCTGCAAGCAAACAAGTTCCCCTGTGTGGAAGATGCTATGGAGTGAGCCCTTAACCCATTTTATCATATCTAGTCGTGTTCAGTTCAACCCAGGTATTTTGGTGTATAATATAGGCCTCTCACAAGTTCCCTTGACATCCATTACTTGCGGTTAAGACCTCAAGTACTTTACCGATACAATATCCATCTCTCGTTAACTCTGTGACTTGAAAGGTGGAAAGGCAATTGATGTGGGAACGGTGTCAATTGCCGTGAGAACCGGGTGAACTTGCAGTCTAGAAGCCGGCATTGCAATTAGAAATGCTAACTCTAGAACGAAAGCACCCAGAAACCTAATTTTTGAGGTGCATGTACAGTAAAACACCACATGCACATACATATAAACATTACAGTTATAACACAAACGGAACATGTTTTAATAAAGTGTGTAAAAGCTGCAGATTTTAAATGTAAGACAGGATGTATTCTGTACGTCCGAGGAGGAATTCCTCGGACATCCAGCTGAGATATGGGTGAATGAGCTGGGGGTATTTTCATGGCTGAGCTTCAAAGGGGTCTCGCTGCTTTAGCACCCCTCAGTCTAAAGGAGTGTCAGGGATGAAAAGACCCAGAGACCCATAATATATACACGGACGACATTCTAAGGTATAACAGATGCCAGGCTATTGACACCTCTGGGTCAAAAATCAGACTCAGCGGCGCCAAGGTATGGGTGTATCCCAGGTATGCTAAGTGGCATGGATGTCAACCTGACCCATACGCTCTGCACACCGGAAAGCCTTTTTGCCCGGTCGTATGAACTGTGGGCAACCTGGCTATTTGGTGGGTTAAATTGTTCCCACAGGGATTGGATCCACATGTTAAAGGTAGCTTTGGCCAGTCTATAACCGTGGCTCCCGAGGTATCCCCAGGGTGATTCCTGAATTTTGATCCATGATGTAAAGACGCAAGACTTTGTTCCAGCACAGCGGCAACCGGACCCGGAGAGAAGGGGTTAATAACAACGTAACCAAGGATTTGCCCCAAACTTCAGAATTCGTTAGCCCTGGTGACTCTGGAACTAATTCTAACGAAGTTACACAAAATACTTTGAGGTGGCTGAGATATCAGATCGGCAACTTGCGATCTGGCCACAGAACTCTTAAACCAAGGCTGCATTTCTGGCGCTTGCAAGTGTAACGGTTTTTCCAGGCCCACCCAATCTCACATTGGCCTCTGTGGTCTACTGGCCCCATTACATGTATGTATAGTGTGTGGTGCACCTTCTGGCTTACAGGACTCCTGAGTCTCCCGCTTGGTGTTAGTGGGGATATCAGCATGACAGGCATCTGAGGTAGTGTGATCTGAGTCCTACTCACACATGATGCAGCGCCTCCACCCCATCAGGATCTCTGCGGCTGCATGGAGAAGTGTCTGATGGGGACCTCCTCTGTGGTGCCTCCTTCTGCGCAAGAACTTCACTCACACACAGCAAGGGTCTTGTGAAACTGGGCATCTTTATTGCACGTTAAGGCAGACTGCCCCTCATAGCTGTCGTCCTAGACGCTCATTTCCATGTAGTGCATCCCTCTCAGAAGTTCCTTGCCTCTCAAAAGAGTTGGATCACCTCTCCCCTAAGGGAGAGCACCATCTGTGTCAGATCCCTGAACACAGTGTAGGGTATGCTATCAATTGGATCTGACAGCCTAACTGCTGCAGACACTCCTTAACTTTGCACTTTGTAGAACCACTGATTAACACACAAACTTTAGGCAGTGCTGTGTCTTATATACTCAGAAAACAGCCACACCTCTTGTGACACTAACAGTGGACACAGAGCATGTTACCACTCCCCTTGTGTACATATGACACCTCACCAGGGTGTGAGGGCAAACCTCCATGATTGATGCTGGCAATCCTGCATACTTACCAGGTTTACTGCCAGCATGAGAAAGAACTGTATACCATTTTTATACATGGCTACACAAGCAAAGGAAAATTTATTTTGGTCCCTTATCCCAGTAAGTGTTGTTTTAAGTGTATTTTGCAGATGTCGTGTGTTTGTCTATTAAGGAAATAAATCACAATTTATTTTGCAACTTGTTCTGTTCAATCGAGTACCCAGAAATAGAAATGTGTTGATAAAGTTGGTGTCCATCGTGACACGTCCTTTCTTCTGTTGCTCGACTGCTAAAACTCTGACACAGACCCTCATTCTCTCCCGTCTCGATTACTGTAACCTCCTGCTGTCTGGCCTTCCTGCCTCTCACCTGTCTCCTCTACAATCTATCCTAAATGCTGCTGCTAGAATCACTCTACTTTTTCCTAAATCTGTCTCAGCGTCTCACCTGTTGAAATCCCTCTCCTAGCTTCCTATCAAATCCCGTATCACACACAATTCTCCTCCTCACTGTTAAAGCTTTACACTATTCTGCTTCTCCTTACATCTCAGCCCTAATTTCTTGCTATGCACCATCCCAACTCTTGCATTCTGCTCAAGGATGTCTTCTCTCTACCCCTTTCGTATCTAAAGTCCTCTCCTACCTTAAACCTTTCTCACTGACTGCCCCACACCTCTGGAAGGCCCTTCCCCGCAGTATCCGACTAGCACCATCTCTATCCACCTTTAAGACCCACCTGCTTAAGGAAGCATACGAGTAGCTCCATGGCTGATAATTTACAACTCAAACATAAACCTTGGCCCCTTGCAGACACATATACCAGAACGCCCTCCTACTGTCTCTGTACGTTCTTCCTACCAAACAATTTGATTGTAAGCTCTTTGTAGCAGGAACTCCCTTTCCTAAATGTTACTTTTATGTCTGAAGCACTTCTTCCCATTATGTTTTATTTGTATTATTTGTTATTTATGACTGTCACGTTTATTAGTGCTGTGAAGTCTATGTACACTAATGGCACTATGTAAATAAAGACATACAGTAGCCTGTGTAAACACTTGGGTGAAAAGGTTTTCTTACTGAGAAACATTTGATACACTCTGCACATGGGGAAGGTTTCTCATGCTCTGGTGTCTGAGGACTGTCCTCCTATTACAGAATTGATTATGATGTAATCCCCTTTTATGAATTGTCTGGTGTGTGTTGAGGTTCCTCTCAGTGCTGAAATGTTTCCCAAATTCTGTACAAATAAAAAGTTGCTCCCTTGTATAAATCTGCTGGTGTAACAAGAGGTCCCACTTTGTATAAAATGGTTTACCCCACTCTGAACAAGCAAATTATTTCCCCTGTGTGAATCATGTGGTGTGTGAGGTCATTCATCCAAGAAACGTTTTTCCTGTACTCTGTTCTTGTGAGATGCCTCTCCCTGCATGAATTTTTTGGTTTCTGAAGAGATGACCCTTAACACTGAATTGTTTCCCACTGAACAAGCAAATGGTTTCTCCACTGTAAATACTTGGGTGTGACAGGAGGTCACACTTTGTACTGAATTGTTTCCAACACCCTGAACTAGGGTTAGACAATAATAAAAATACTTCCCACCATAAGAGTATTAAGTAATTTATTGTGATAACAATATTCAGCAATATATTAACACCCAATAGAAAGCAAAAAAGCAAAAGTCCTCAAAATGTTCCAGGTCATTTATTGTGAAACGTATTTCTTATACAAATCCATTTCATTCTTAATACAATGTAAAAAAGCAAATATATTTTAATTTTAAGAATAAAGGTTTCAATGAAAATGTTACACTAACTACACCCACACTAAAGCCCCTTCACCATTTTATTTTTATTTATGTATAAAATGTTTTACCAGGAAGTAATACATTGAGAGTTACCTCTCGTTTTCATGTATTTCCTGGGCATAGAGTTACGATGACAAATAATACATGGTTACAAATACAGTTACATAAGTGAACAGGGTATACATTATATACAAGACATTGCATGCACAGTTAAAGATAATATATATTATAAGCGTATGTAACAGTTACAGACCAGATTAAAATGTGAGACTGCCTTAGTTTTTAAAGAACTTAAACTGATGGTGGATGCGAGAGTCTCCGGTAGGTTGGTCCAGTTTTGGGGTGCATGGTAAGAGAATGTATAATTACCCCCTTGACCCCCCTTCTCCTGTACACATTAATAGGGGATGGGGAGGCGTGGGTTAATGGGTATGGGGAAGGAGAGGCACGGGTGGGTGACAGCCGAGAGAAATACGGGGGAGGAGAGAAAGGGGTTGAGTCATGGTGGAAAGGAAGGGGTAAGGATAAGGCCCCGCTCCCTCAGTCAGCGCGCCCGCACTGCATGCAGGCAGCGCGCTGAGAGGCACAGACCGTGATATGTGGTCTGTAGGGAGAGGGAGCTGGAGCGGGGTGACCAAAACGGATCGGGTGGGCGTTATGACGTGGGGGGCGGGACCATTACACACAGGCACACACATGGAAACCCCTCTGCCTTGTTGCTTCTCCCCCTCCCGCGCAGGATGGCATGGGACATGGATTTATATTAACCTCTACGATGCCAGGGAAACCAGCAACACCTTGCTCTGCATGTCCTTATTTATTTTCAAAGCATCTCCAGCAGTGAATAGGGCTATATTTTGAGCTTGTCTCCTACCTGTCGCTCTGCAAATGATATGGTGTATATGGATGGTTTTAATTATTTGAGCCCTGGTGACTGTGTGTATTTAAGCATGAGGTTTCTCTCTCCCACACACGTGAGAAACGAAAGAGGCTCGTTAAAAGTGCATGTTGCTTCTCTCCCACCACTCTCTCCCCCTCTCCTCCCCCGGGAGACGAGCTCAGCAGCCGGAGCTGGCCACAACCTCCCCAGCTCACGCAGCCTGAAATGGGCACCGGAGGGAGGGGAGTTGAGGGGCAGGGAGGGGGTATGGGAATGTTGCCATGCTGCACAGAGGACAATGCAGATTTCGAACCACACAAACTCCCGTAGCTCGAGATAGCTCCCCTCCTCCCCATCTCATTGGCTCCCTGCCGCACCACGTGACGCGTCGCCGCTTGGGATCACGATCCTCTTGTATCCCCTGCTAGCTGACGTGTCACAGTGCGCAGCAAGCCTTGTAGAGGAGGGACTGGGGCCAGCTCGGGAGGAACACATGTCTGGTGAGTGACGCGCGCCACCGGATGCAGTGGGACCCAGGCCTTAGAGGCATGGCAGAGGGGTAGTGGTTAATATGGAGGGGTGAGATTATCAGCAGGAGGATTCCTTATAGCTGCAGCATGTGAAAGACAAGGAGCTCCCAGACTCGCTCCCACTCCACTGTCTCTACCAGACCCACACTTAGTCCTCTCTCTGACACAGTCCCCACCCCCACGCCTCTCTGCCAGACCCACCCCCACTCTGCAGCTGCTGATAGGAATGCCATGGTAAGAAGTGATGGCAAGTATTGCATTACCCTCCATTTTTATTACTGCAGTATTACTATGCACCTGGTATATTGCCCAACCCTACTTTGAACAATCACATATTTTATCTCATGTATGAATCCTCATGTGTGTAATGAGGCTGATCCTCTGTGAAAAGCTTTCCCCATACTATGAACATGGAAATGGTTTCTCCCGTGTATGAATTCTGTGGTGGGTGAGGAGGTGGCTCATTTGAGAAAAGCTTTTCCCACACTCTGTACATGTGAATAGTTTCTCCCCTGTATGAGTAATCTGGTGTCTAAGGAGGTGGCTCTTAGTACTGAATTGTTTCCCACACTCTGTACATGTTAATGGCTTTTCTCCTGTATGAATCATCTGGTGTATGAGGAGACTGCTCTTAACTGTGAATTGTTTCCCACATTCTGTACATGTGAATGGTTTCTCCCCTGTATGAGTCATCTGGTGTCTGAGGAGACGGCTCTTAACTGTGAATTGTTTCCCGCACTCTGTACATGTGAATGGTTTCTCCCCTGTATGAATCCGCTCATGGATGAGGAGGTCTGTCTTCCAAGAAAAGCTTTTACTACACTCTGTACATGTGAATGCTTTCTCTCCAGTATGAGTCATCTGGTGTCTGAGGCGGTGGCGCTTAGTACTGAATTGTTTCCCACACTCTGTACATGTGAATGGTTTTTCTCCTGTATGAGTCATCTGGTGTATGAGGAGACGGTTCTTAATACTAAATTGTTTCCCACACTCTGTACATGTGAATGGTTTCTCCCCTGTATGTGTCATCTGGTGTCTGCGGAGGCTTTTCCTAATACTGAATTGTTTCCCACACTCTGTACATGTGAATGGTTTCCCTCCTGTATGAGTCATCTGGTGTCTGCCGAGGCTTTCCTTATGTCTGAATTGTTTCCCACACTCTGTACATGTGAATGGTTTCTCCCCTGTATGAATCCGCTCATGGATGAGGAGCAGTTTCTTCACAGAAAAGCTTTTACTACACTCTGTACATGGGAATGGTTTTTCTCCTGTATGAATCCGCTCATGGTTGAGGAGCTCTGTCTTCCGAGAAAAGCTTTTACTACACTCTGTACATGTGAATGGTTTCTCCCCTGTATGAGTCATATGGTGTCTGAGGAGGTTGGTCTTAGTATTGAATTGTTTCCCACACTCTGAACATGGGAATGGTTTCTCCCCTGTATGAATCCGCTCATGTTTGAGGAGGGTTCTCTTGGTACTTAACTGTTTCCCACACACAGTACAAGTAAAAGGAGTCACTGATGTCTGAATCTTCTGCTGTGAATGAAGTTTCACCTTCAGTGAGAAACTGCTCCCACCATCTGAACATGTAAAGGTTTGCTCTCTAGCGGGGACACAAAGATGTGTTAGCAGGTCCCTGTCCAGTGAGAAGCTTTTGCCACACTGACAACAGAGAAAAGGCTGAGCACCGCGGCTTCCTCTTAAATCTCTCGCATACCTTTTGCTGGACCCATATTTAGAGTCCGTCTCTGCTGTGTGCTGCACAAGGTCTGTAAAGTCACCATCATGTGGCACTGGTTCCTTGTATGTGTCCAAAATGTGGCAGGAATCATTGTTTTTTGGCACTTCTGGGCTGCGAGGAGTCAGACAGCTTCTGGATGTATCAGAGCTCAAGTTCTGTTCCTCATTCAGGCCATTCTCTAACAGAAGTAAACAAAAAAGACAGAACAAATGTTTTCAATCTGTAAATCAAATTACTGAACGCAAAATACAAATCCAAAACACTGAAGAACGTACTTCACCAATACTTAATTAACAAAATATTCTCTTCACCCAGGGTTTTAAAATTGTTGCACATGGACATCCAGTGGCCCCTAATGACTTTGGTGGTGGTCCCGAAGGCCTGAAATGTATTTGTAGCAGCTCTCAGTGAAATCATTGATACATATATAACTTGTATTTATTACTGTATTCATTATTTAAGGATACACGTACATCCTCCAAATAATTAACATTGAAAATGTCCATGAGAAGTAAAGTTAAGGAACTCCTGGTCTATCACATTAGTGTGTTAATAATATCAACAAAACCAGACAAAAAACTATAGTGTAAAGATACTGTAGATGCCCATGTATGTATATCTTTATTTACATAAGGCCCACAGTGTACTCGGTGCTTTACAGCAGAAACAATACAGTACAGGGAATTATAATACAATAAGTGCAACAAACACAATCATACAATAGGAAGGGAAAACCCTGCCCTGGAGAGCTTATAATTTAAGAGATGCAGCGACTACACTGCCCATGTAATCTACTGCCATAAGGCCCACAAACTAAACTGCTCCATTTTGTGTCATATTTTGTCAGTCACAAATACTATTCATATAATTTTCCAAGCATGCGGCCTTGGTGTAATATTTGACTCCTCTCTTTCCTTCTCCTCAGGCCAGAATCTGCATTTGTGTTAAGCATCCATGTTGTCTGTTTATAACTAGTTAAGATTCTGTAGTCAGCCTTTTGCTGAAATATAATTCCTAATGCACTCCGTTTCTGCCAAATTACATTTCCATTCTTCCTGCTCAGGATATTGCTAAGATACTTTTTGTATTGTCAGTCTCCTGCTCTTTTAGTTAGAATATAATAGACTGATTCTCTGAAAGAGGCAAAATAGTATAATTAGTTGCTAAAGATTCAAGGTCTCTTTTGATAACAGACAATGAATAAGCTATGTATTCAGACATTGCTTGTATTGGGAGAAACACGTCCCAAAATCATGCCACTAATATGTCCTGCCCCTAAATCATGCCTCTAATCAAAGCTACGCCCAAGACACACCCATGTTACACCTATGTTACGCCTCTAACCAATATCTTCTTTTTCCTGTATAAAAGTCAGTACCCTATGAGTAATAAATTGAGACAAAGGATTTGAAACCTGGCTTGCGTTACGTTTCATTTCTTTCTTATTCTCGGGCCTGTAAGTTCAACAAAAATCTGAGATAACAAGTCGCAGGGCGTGAAAGCTTCCCGGGAAGTCTGCTGCAAACGGTGCAGATTGTGTATCCAGTCGCAAGGCCTTCAGCTTTCTTGGCAGAGGAAAGGTTCCTCTCGGTTCTGAAGCCTAGGCGAGGAAAAAGGTTTTCCTTCACTATTCATATAATTTCCCAAGCATGCAGCTTTTGCGTAATATTTGACTTCTCTCTTTCCTTCTCCTCTCACATTCAAAACAAAGAAAAAAGGAGCACTGCAGAAAAGAACTGGAGGCAAAAGTAGAAAAAATAAAAGAGTTATTGAGACATAGCCTAAGTTAAAAGAGAAACCTCCAACGCGTTTCTCACCATGGGCGCTTTATCAAAGAATGGTTTCCTGAGTCTAGAGAGTGTTACGTTATAGGCACTCCCTGTCGGAAACACTGCCTACCTGTATCCCAGGTAAAAAAAAGTCCTGTGTGAACAAAACAGTCCTGGGAAAATGTAACCACGGAAAGAAGGCAGTATAACTGTGGGGGAGAAATCCAGCAAAAGGACACAATAAAGAATACAATAACAATAACCTTAAACTCATAAAAACAATAAAAATTAAATGAAAAAGCATAACATTTAAAAATGGATAGGATGTGGTGAGAATACAATTATCTTAGATTAAATTAACTGTAACACCAAATAATATAATATAATCATGTAACAATATACATATAATAAATGTAACCTCAACTACCAAGGCAAAGAACAATTTGAATCTTGATAAAGGGAATATACAGTAAGGTCCGGAAATAATTGGACAGTTATACAAGTTTTATTATTTCGGCTGTGTACGAAAATAAATCCAAGTTACAGTTAAATAATGAATATGGGCTTAAAGTGCAGTATATCAGCATTAATTTGAGGGTATTCTCATCAAAATTGGAGGAAGGGTTTAGGAATTACATCTCTTTAATATGTAGCCCCCTCTTTTTCAAGGGACCAAAAGTAATTGGACAATTGACTCAAAAGCTGTTTCATGGACAGGTGTGGGCTATTCCTTCGTTATTTCTTCATCAATTAAGCAGGTAAAAGGTTTGGAGTTTATTCCAGGTGTGGCATTCACATTTGGAAACTGTTGCTATGAACAACACAACATGCGGTCAAAGGAGCTCTCAATGCAAGTGAAACAGGGCATCCTTAGGCTCCAAAAAAAAAAAAAAATCCATCAGAGAGATAGCAGGAACATTAGGAGTGGCCAAATCAACAATTTGGTACATTCTGAGGGGAAAAAAACCACACTGATGAGTTTTGCAACACAAAAACGTCTGGACGTCCACGGAAGAAGGTATAGATTCAATCCCCTCGTGTAGGAACAGGTATAGATTGAATCCCCTCGTGTAGGGACAGGTATTGATTCAATCCCCTCGTGTAGGAACAGATATAGATTCAATCGCTGAAAAATGAAAGGTGGACAAGTTTCCCAATGTACAATGTGTAAAATGTTTGGAACGAATCCTCGACCCCAAGTGCTGAAACCATTTTGGAGCTACCAATGTTCAAACCTCAATAACAATAATATCCTCAATATAACCTTAGACAAATGATTTTTTTCATTAGGACAGGTATCTTATAATTGTATGCACGCTTTAATATCATTTCCCAAAATATTGCAGACATTTCAGTCCATTTTTAAACATACCGAATAAAGACAAGTGAGGATGTAATGGTACTTACCACAAACAGGAAATGCCTCTATTTCTTCCTTTATTGGGGTCACATGTTCCTCTGTGTCTGTCTCTTCTTTCTCTGACTTGATCTCCAAACTCTCCGGTACAACCACTGGGAAACCTGGCAATAAGAAAAGGAAAACCCATCATGTAAAGCTGGGAGTGGGGGCGCTTCTTGTGATTTCACCTCCTCTGATATTGGTATAATATAATACCTCTTGTAAAGAAATGTATTACTAGCCCTTCTGGCAGAAAATAACAGAGGTGAAGATATATAATCTTCTTACCTGCTGATAGTTCTATAGGAAAACAAGATTAGTTTGGGTGTTTGACTCACATAACTGCAAAATAATCAGATATTCCCTCCTTGCAGATTTCAAAGACAGCAAAAAATCAACTCTACTCACTTAACAAGCGTTGATCCATTTTGGCAGTGGGCAGTGCTGCTCTGGAGGTGCTGGCAGTGGACAGTGCTGCTCTGGAGGTGCTGGCAGTGGGCAGTGCTGCTCTGGAGGTGCTGGCAGTGGGCAGTGCTGCTCTGGAGGTGCTGGCATCTGGGCAACTTGCTCTCTGCGAGTTGCTAGGCAGTGGGCAGCTGCTCTGGGGGCGGCAATTGGGGCAAAAGCGCTGCTCTGGATGTGCCTGGCCGTGGGCAGCGCTGCTCTGGAGGTGCCGGCAGTTGGGCCAGGCTCTGCTCTGGAGGTGCTGGCATTGGGCAATACTGCTCCTGGAGTGCTTCGGCGTGTGCAGTGCTGCTCTGGAGTGTCTGGCAAGTGGGCATGCTGCTCTGGGCTGTCAGTGGGCATTTCTGCTCTAGGGCTGGCATTGGGCATTGCTGCTTCTGGAGGTGCTGGCAATAATGCAAGTCATAAGCTCTAGACTAACGTAGCTGAACAGTAAGGGCAGTAGCTGAAAAAATCATACTGAGGTGCTGGCAGTGGTACCATGCTGATCTGGAGGGTGCTGGGCAGTGGACGTGCTGATCTGGAGGTTGCTGGGCCGTGGACAGTGCTTGAGCTGGAGGGCTTGGCGATGGACAGTGGTCCTCTGGAGGTGCTGGCAAGTGGAAGTGCTGCTCGGAGTCTGGCAGTGGGCATGCTGCGCTCTGCTGGAGGTGCTGGCATGGGCAAGCGCTGCTTCTTCTGGAGGTGCTGGCAGTGGGCAGTACTGCTCTGGAGGTGCTGCAGTGGGCAGCGCTGCTCTGAGGTGCTGGCATGTGGCAGTGCTGCTCTGCTGTGCGGCGTGCTGCTTCGCTTTCTGGAGGTGCTGGCAGTCGGGCAGTGCTGCCGGGAGGTGCTTCTGGCAGTCCGGGGCAGTGCTGCCTCTGAGTAGCTGGGGCAGTGGCCAGTGCTGCTCACTGGAGGTGCTGGAATGGGCAAAGGTCTGCTGCTGGAATGCTGAGCGTGGGCCACCCGCTCTGCCTCTGCGGTGCTGGCAGTGGGCAGTTCCGCTCCTGGAGGTTCTGGCAGTCGGGCAGTGCCTCTGCTTTGGGAGTTGCTGGGGGGGAGTGGCACGCTGAGCTCTTGAGGACTGCTGGCAGTGGACAGTGCCGCTCTGTCGGAGTGCTGGTGCGCGCGTGCGCACAGTGCTTCGCTTGCTTTGAGGTGCTGGATGGTCATACAGCTGCTCTGATGTGCTGACCGGATGTTACTTTAACTCTATAGTTTCGGACTTTAGAAATGTCCCGTATACAAAAGTAGTGAAAATGATCATTTTTATTGGACAAATATACAGCATTTAGTAATCAGCTTTTCAAACCTAAATTATTAACCCCAAAGGAGAACGTTGTCGGAAGAAGTATAAGGACAGGCCCAAACAAAAACACATATGGTCCAACCGCCAACCATGACTTCAATTTCAACAAGCACGGCAAACTGGTAATGCTCAGGATTGGTGTCACAACCATAACCATCTAGAAAAGTAGAGAGTCGGAAGATTTAGTACAACGCGCAAAAACCAGTAAAGTAGCCCCGCATAGTGTAACATAGTAACATACTGTACAGTTCCATAGTAGAGTCACAAACAGGGATACGTACATGAGTGAGACTTTGATGAAATCGCCCCGATACTCCCTCTCTGTCCACCGCAGTTCCTGCTTCTCCAGACGACACACGTCCACTTTCCCCCCTATTTCATATATTCCTATTTCATACGGTGGAGAAAGTGGGGTATGCAGAGGAACCATTGAGTAACTTCGCCTCCCTCAGCTTAACCCCAACCATCAATAAGAGGGGTGTTTGATTTCCCGCACAGCACCCCATTATTTGTTCCTCCTTTCCTTTCCCCCTTTCACCTTCACCCCCCGTTTCCACATTCCCACATTTGTCACCTGGCAGGAGGATCATTCTTATATAAAGGAATGCCTGGTGAAACACGACCATTTTACTCCTGATTATTTACATTTCCTTCTGCCCCCTGGTTCTCATCTCGCACATGTCCACATTCAGACAGACATGGCTCTGCCCCATCTGTAGTTAGACATCAACTTTCTGACCTCTCACAGCAACGAACTGTGTTACCCTGACTCTATCCGCCACTAGTCAATCCCGTTCCTAGTATATGTACGATACACTGCTATCGCCGACCCAGACTAATTTCCGCGGATAGTATATTCTGATACTGAATCAAAAGCCTATTCTCTGTGTTAAAATCTGTGAGAATTATCTCACACGTATATACCAGTATTGCCAACACAACATGTAGTACTCTGTCTGTCGAGGTGGGTTTGATTGGTCGTTGCAAATCATCATCACCCAGGCCAATGTTTTAAAACTGTTTTAAATCAGCAGCGATGGCTTAAGGGGTTTTCACATTGTAATAGGACTTCCAAAGGTCGGCACTGTGTGCTCATTCTGCATGTCATTTCCCAAATCCCTTCTCCAATCATATATTCCTTTTTTCGTTTTTCTAAGTAAGAAGGCACAGGTTTTGTGAAATAATCTATAAAAACCCTCAGATGGGCAGTAAAAATGATTATACGGATCTTTCCTTCTGTGCTATAGGGGGGAGAAAGCTAAAAGTTGGAGGAGATTTTAAAACTGTATGGAGGGGGAGGGGAATGAACAGCCAGATAATGAACAAATGGAATAGATGAGATACAAGGGGTATGGAGGGTAGACATGGGGGCCGTGCGAGTTTGACAAGCAGGGAGAGACACCTATACACATACAGACTCATACTAGCAACTTCTAAAGAACTACACCAAGTCCGAAATTTAAGGAAGGTAACACTTCCAAAGTGCAATTAAATGAAGCAAAAATGGTAATGAAACAAGGATTGCAATAGAAGTAACGTCAACCACTAAAAAAACGTTCTTACGACTCACTAAGAACAAAAAAATGAGAAAAGAAAATATAGAGACCTTTTCAAGGTGAGATGGAGGGGCAGATTATTGGAGATAGAGAAAAATGCAGAGGTATATTATAAACAATTCGTTGCTCTGTGGTTTACCCAGGGAAGAATAAGTTCAATAGTAGTGTCGCAGGAGGAGCCACAACTTGTATTGTATGTATGTCCTTCGTTTATATACTTAGCCATTAATTACATATCGCTTCACAGTATTAATACATTTGGTAATCAAATAAATAACAGATAATATAAATAACATCATATGAATAATTTGCTTTAGACATAAAGTAACATTTTCAGGAGAGTCCCTCGCCCCCTAGGGCTTACGTCTATTGCCTAGGCGAGACACGTCAGAGACAGTAGGAGGAGTTCTGGTAAGTTCGTCTCGCAGGGGCCCAAGCCATTAGTATCATGTGTTTCAGAATATCCAGTGCTAGTCATTAAGCAGTTGTCTTCAGGTGGGTCTAAGGTGGATTAAGTGGGGTGCTAGTCGGGTCTGAGGGAAGGTCATTCTCCAGAGGTGTGGGCTGTCATGCAAAGGTTTAAGGCTGAAGAGGGCGTTAAATCAAAGGGGGTCGAAAGAAGACATCCTTGGAAGAACGCAAGAGTCTGGATGGTGCATAAACGAGAAATTAGGGGCTGAGATATAGGAGGATCTACGAGTGGTAAGCTTTAAAAGTGAGGAGAAGATGGAGTGTGAGATGGCGGGATTTGATCGGAAGCGAGAGGGATTTTCATAGAGGAAGCTGAGACATATCTAGGAAAAGGTAAGAGTGTTCTGGCCAGCACATTAGGATATTGTAGGGAGACACAAAAAACAAAAGGATGAGCGGTCGGAAGGTCCTCTAAACTAAAAACTTTCCATATTAATTAACAAATTTTAAAAACTGATGAAGAATTCATTCAACTTGAAAAAAAATTAAAGTAAATAAGGCCCCCGTGCGGAGAAGGCAAATCCCAAGTCCTTCTTAGTAGCATTGTGGTGTGATGATGGTCAGCGGCAAAAACTCGTGAAGCTCAATGTAGGGATGGATAATGAAGCAAAGCAAACAAAAAAACACAATAATTAGGCATGATCTGTTATATGTATGGGGGGGAGGGGGGAGGGAAGTGGAAGTGGAGGGGTAGGAAAGGGAAAGTGATGGTAAAAATAATGCTATAATACAGAAAAGAACATAGTGTATAAGTTCCAGTGACTTCACACGGGCTTGTGTGAGACTTCACCCTCAGGAGGATGTGGGGTTATCACATCCTGAAGCGGAGGAATGATAAATACAAACTCACAGGGCATATGAGTTTTGTTCCTCAGGAGTATGTTTAGCATACTCAGATGGTGTGGATGCGTCCTCCTGTTCAAACCCCAATAGTGTAAGGTGTGTGGGTGGTTCCTTCCCAGAGCCCATAAACCAAAGGATGGGCAAAAGTCATGGATTAGTGGATAGTAAAGTTTTATTGATATAACATAACAAGTTAAAAAAGGTATAAAAAGCTGAACACACTCACACAAATGACAGACGTTGAAAGCACCAGCGACAGAGGCGATCCGGCAAAACCTCATACTCCGTTAACGCTTCTAACGGAGAGTGATTTCTACCTTATCTTGTTCTCGTTCCCTCGAACAGTGGAAACGGTAGAGGGAGGGTAGGACCGGATGTGGCCGGTGGCTGTCAGGGTTCCTTCTCAATGAGCTTGGGCAGGGAACTACGCGTTTCCAGTAAGCTTGTAAGGTTCTAAGTCACTAATCCAGACTTTGCCCATCCTTTGGTTTATGGGCGTCTGGGAGAGGAACCACCCACACACCCTTAACCTTACCTATTGGGGTTGTGAACATTTAGAAGCATCCACACCATCTGAGTATGCGACAACCACCCACTGAGGGAACAACCTAACATTATGGCCGTGTGAGTTTCTTACATCATTCCTCGCTTAAGGAATTTGTTTTATTAAAACCACCACATCCATCGCCTGGGTGAAGTCTCCAAAGCCCGTGATGAGTCACTTAAACGTATACCCTATGTTCTATGTGATGATATATAGCATTATTTACATCACCTTTCCTTTGCTACCCCCCTCCACTTTCCACTTCCCCCCCCACCCCCCCCATAATATACAGATCATGCACTAATGATGTGTTTTTATTGTTCTGTTTGCTTCATTATCCATCACTACTTGAGCTTCACGAGTTTGCCGTGCTCTGGACAATCCTCCACACCACAATCACCAATGATTATGACAGAGATTGGGGCAGGTTAATTTCTCCAATGGCGTAACAACTCACTGAGTAATGAATAGACTGGAGATGGCATATAACCAGTGCCAGACTATAAATGCTGTGTCTTGTGCTTTTTGTGAGGTTACATATGAACCTGTGTTATGGAAGAAATTGCCTGCCAATCCTTTATCCTGATGGCTTTCTTGTCAAAACCCCTTAAGTAAGGTTATATTTTGGTCGTTTATTTGGATATCTTGTGTGTTCACCCTTTTTCAAGGAAGATAATGTATTTTATCATATATAGTCGTGTCAGTTCAAAGACCAGAGGAAAGACAGAACTAAGTAAAACACCAGACAAAGTTCCAAGTTTTAGCACATCCAGTGAAAATCATTACACGGGACAGATGCCTAAAATATATATGTGATAAAGATCTATTAATTAAAATGTCTTTTAGTTTGACCCATTTTTGCCAAAATTGTTTGTAAGCCCCTGAGCCAACTTACGGAACAGGACCACAATTTCAGGGTCCCTAACGCTAATTATAAATTCTTAATAACCTGTGTAAACAGGAAGAATGATTTATAGGTAATCTTTCAATCTGTCAATATTAGTTGCAAAGTTCTAAGTCTGTGATTGAAAGCCTTTATGAACCTGTACATTACCAGAAAGCACGCTGATTAGAGTTGTCACAACCATCTGCAGCAAACAGTTCACTGTGTGGAAGATGCTATGGGAGTGAGCCCTTAACCCTTTTATCATATCCTAGTCGTGTTCAGTTCAACCCAGCGTATTTGGGATAATATAGGACCTCTCACAATAGTTCCCTTGACATCCATTACTTGCGGGGTTAAACCTCAAGTACTTTACCGATACAATATCCATCTCTCGTTAACTCTGTGACTGAAAAGGTGGAAAGGCAATTGATGTGGGAAAAACGGTCGTCAATGCAGGGAGTGAGAAACGGTTGGGTGAACTTGCAGTCTAGAGCCGGCATTGAATTAGGAAATGCTAACTCTAGAACGAAAGCACCCAGAAACTAATTTTTGCGGTGCAAGACAGTTAAAAAAAACCAATGCACATACATAATAAACATTACAGTTTAACACAAAAGGAAACATGTTTTAATAAAGTGTTTTGTAAAATAGACTGCAGATTTTAATGAATGAAGGTGAGTCTGTACGGTCCGAGGAGGAATTCCTCGGAACATCCAGCTGAGATATGGGTGTGAATCGAGCTGGGGGAGTATTTCATGGCTGGCTTCCAACCAAAGGGGTCTCGGCTGCTTTGCACCCTCAGTCTAAAGGTAAGAGTGTCAGGATAAAAGACCAGAGACCCATAATATAACAGCGGACGACATCTAAGGTATAACAGAGTCCAGGCTATGGACACTCTGGGTCAAAAATCAGACTGAGCGGCGCAAAGTATGGGTGTATCCCAGGGATGCTAAGTGGCATGGATTGTTCAACCTGACCCTACGATACTGCACACCGGAAAGCCTTTTGCCAGGTCGTATGGGAACTGGGGCCAACCTGGATATTTGGGGGGTAAATTGTTAACACAGGGATTGGATCACAGTTAAGGTTTAGCTTTGCCAGTCTATAAACAGGGCTCAGATGGTATCCCCAGAGGGATTCCTGAATTTGAAGTCCATGAGTATGAAAGAAGCAAGACTTTGTTCCAGCACAGCGGCACAACCGGACCCCGGAGAGAAGGGGTTAATAAACACGTAACAAGGATGCCCCCAAAAATTCAGAATTCGGTTAGCCTGGTGGAATCGGAACGAATTATAACGAAGTTAACCAAAATACTTGAGGTGGCTGAGATCAGATTCGGCAAACTTGCGATCTGGCCACAGAAATCTTAAACCAAGGCTGCATTTATGGTGCTTGCAAGTGTAACGGTTTGTTCTGGCCCACCCAATCACATTGGCCCCTGTGGTCTAACTGCCCCATGTACAGGTATGTATTTAGTGTGTGGGCCTGGTGCACCTTACTGGCTTCTTACAGGACTCCTGAGTTTCTTCCCGATTTTGGGTGTAGTGGGGATATCCAGCATGGACAGGCAATAGGGGGGTGCTGGGTTACGGGGGGGGGTGGTAGTGTGATTGAGTCCTATCACACCTGATGCAGAGCCTCACCCCATCAGGATCTCTGCGTGCTTTCTGCATGGAGAAGTGTCTGATTGGGACCTCCTCTGTGGTTGCCGCCTCGCAAAAGAAAACTTCACTCACACACAGCAAGGGTCCTTGTTGAACGGGCTCTTTATTGCACGTTAAGGCAGATGCCCCTTCATAGCTGTGTCCTACCGCTCAGTTTCAGTAGTGCATCCCTATCAGAAGTTCCTGCCTCTCAAAAGCGTTGGATCACCCCCCCTAAGGGGAGAATCACCATCTGTTGTCGGATCCCTGAACACAGAGTAGGGTATGTATCCAATTGGATTGACAGCCACTGATGCAGACAACTCCTTAACTTTTGCCACTTTGTAGAACCTATGATAACACACAAACTTTGGCAGTGCTGTTGTCTTATATACTCAGAAACCAGCCAACACCTCTTGGTCCAATAACAGGGACACAGAGCATCGTTACCACACCCTTGTGTACATTGACAGCTCACCAGGGTGTGAGGGCAAAACCTCCATGATTGATGCTGGCAATATGCATACCTGACCAGGTTTACTGCCCGCATGAGAAAGCAACTGATTACCATTTTTATACAGGGCTACACAAGCAAAGGAAAATTTTTTGGTACCTTTATCCCCAGTAAGTGTTTTTTTAAGTGTATTTTGCAGATGGTCGTGTTGTTGTATATTAAGGAAATAAATCAACAATTTATTTTGCAATTGTTCTGTTCATGAGATACCAGAAATCAGAAAGGTTGATAAGTTGGTGTCCATCGTGACACGTCACCTTCTTCTCTGTGCTGACTGCTTAAAAACTCTGACAACAGACCCTCATTCTCTTACGTCTCTATTTCCGTGAACCGCCTGCTGTCTGGCCTCCTGCACAATCTCACCGTCTCCTCTACAATCTATCCTAAAACAGCTGCTGCCAGAATCACTCTACTTTTTCTAAATCTGTGCTCAGAGTCTCACCTGTTGAATCCCTCTCCTCGCTTCCTATCAAATCCTGGATCACACACCAATTCTCCGCCTCACTGTTAAAGATTCATATTGCGAATTCTGATGTTAATGAAAAAAAAATAAAAAAATAAAAAAAAAAAAAAAAAAAAAAAAGAAGAATCTTCAGCCCTAAATTTTCTTGCTATGCACCATCACAACTCTTGCATTCTGCTCAAGGGATGTCGTCTCTTACCCCTTTCGATCTAAAGTCTCTCCTGGTTAAACCTTCTCCACTGACTGCCACACTCTGGAACCGCGCCCCATTCCCCGCCCAGGATCCGACTAGCACATCTCTATACACATTAAGCCCCCCCCATGGCTAAGGAAGAATACGAGTTGTCCATGGCTGATAATTTACACCTCCAAAATCCACATACAAACCCCTCGGCCCACCACCTTGCAAGACACACATACACCCCCAGAAACGCCCTCGCTCCTGTCTCTGTACGTTCTTCCTCAAACATTTGCATTGTAGCTCTTTGTAGCAGGAACTCCCTTTCCCTAAATGTTACTTTTAGTCTTCGGAGCACTTCTCTCCCATTATGTTTTATTTGTATTACTTGGTATTTATGACTGTCACGTTGTATTAGTGCTGTGAAGTATATGTAAATAATGGCACTATGTAAAATAAACGACCCCATACCCCCAACCGTTATGATACCTACCCACCGCCCCCCCTGTGTAAAAATTTGGGTGAAAGTTTTCTTACTGAGCCCCACACATTTGGATTTACACTCTGACCAGGGAAAGGTTATCCCCTGTGTAAATGCTCGGGTGTTGAGGACTCCTACCTATTTATAGAATTGATTATGATGTAATCCCCTTTTATGATTGTCGGTGTGTGGTTGATTGTCATCTCAGTGCTTGAAAATGTTACAATTATGTAAATAAAAAGGGCGCCCTTGTTAAATCGATGCTGTAAAAAGAGGCACTTTCGATCCATACCTTACTTTTTGTGTACACCCTTCTTGTTTTCCTAACGCAATAAATCTTACCTTACTAATCATTTCCCTACGTTGATATTAAAATGGATTACCACCACTTGACAAGCAAAATTATTTCCCCTGTGTGAAATTCATGTGGTGCACTGTGAGGCTCATTCATCCAAGAACGTTTTTCCTGTACGGGTTTTGTGAGAGGCCCTCTCCCTGCTATGAATTTGTTGGTTTCTTTGAAGATTTTTTATTTTTTTTTTTTTTTGGTTTTGTGTCCCTTAACCACTGAATTGTTCCCACAATGACACAAGGCGCAAAGGTGTCTCCAATGTTTGTAAATAATTGGGTGTGGACAAGAGGAGTCGGTCACACTTTGTACTGAATTGTTTTCCAACACCAGAACTAGGGTAGCAATAACAAAAATACTTCCCACCATAAGAGTATTAAGTCATTTATTTGTGATAAACAATATTCCAATAGATAAACACCCAATAGCAAACAAAAAAAAGGCAAAAGTCATGCAAATGTCCGGTAATTTTATTGTGAAACGCTACTTTTTATACAAATCCATTTCATTCTTAATGACCAATGTAAAAAAGCCCAAATATATGTAATTTAAGAATTAAAGGTTCAAATGTTTGAAAATGTTACACAACTACACCCACCTAAAAGCCCTTCACCCATTTTATTTTTATTTATTTATTTATTTTTTATTGATTTATAAAATGTTTTACCAGGAAATAATTAACTTGAGAGATACCTCTCGTTTCAGGTATCCTGGGCATAGAGTTCGATGATAAAATAATACATGGCTACAAATACATTTACATAAGTGAACAGGGTATACCATATATACAGACATTGCAGGCCACAGTTAAAGATTAACATATATTATAGCGTATATATTGGTAAACAGTACAGACAGATAAAATGTGAGACTGCCTTAGTTTTTAAAGAACCTTAAACTGAGGTGGATACGAGAGTCTCCGGTGGTGTGGTCCAGTTTTTGGGGGGTGCATGGTAAGAGAATGTATAATTACCCCCTTGACCACTCCCTTCTCGTACACATTAATAGGGGGGAGGGCGAGGCGTCGGGGTTTTTAATGGGTGCATGGGGCAAACAGGAGAGGACCAAGGCGTGTCGGTGAAAGCCGAGGAGGAGAAATACGGGGAGGAGAGAAAGGAGAAAGGGGTTTGAGTCATGGTGGAAAGGAAGGGGTAAGAGATAAGCAACGATCCTCAGTCAGCGCGGCCGCACTGCATTGCGCAGGAGCCGCGCCGAGCAGGCAACAGACCGCGATATGTGGTCTGTAGGGAGAGGGACATTGGGCGGACGTCCCGGCTGACCAAAACGGAGGGTGGGCGTTATGACGTGGGGGGGAGGGACATTACACCAAAGGCACCACAGAAAAACATCTGCCGTGTTGCTTCTCCCCCTCCCGCGCTAGGATGGAATGGGACATGGATTTATATTAACCTCTACGATGCAGGGGAAACCAGCAAACACATGCATAGGATGTCCTTATTTATTTTCAAGCATCTACAGCAGTGAATGGGCATATTTGAGCTTGTTCCTACCTGTCGCTCTGCAAATGATAGGTGTATAGGATGGTGTTAATTATTTGAGACTGGTGACGTGTGTATTTAAGCAACATGAGGTTTTTTCTCTATCCCACACATTGTGAGAAAGAAACGAAAGAGGCTAGGTAAAAAGTGCATGTTTGCTTCTCTCCTCCAACATCCCTCCCCCCTCCTCACGGAGACAGCGCAGCAGCCGGAGCTGGCCACAACCTCCCTAGCTCAAGCAGCCTGTGAAATGGAACCGGAGGGAGGCGGAGTGAGGGGCAGGGAGGGGGTGGGGGAGAAATGTTGCAATGCTGCAACAGAGGACAAGGCAGATTTCGAACCACACCAAACACTCCCGTTTAGCTCGAGATGCTCCCACTCCTACATTCATTGGCTCCCTGCGCACCGTGACGAGTAGACAGCTTGGGATCACGATCCTTTTGTATCCTGCTAGCTGACGTGTCAACAGTGCGCAGAAAGCTTGTAGAGGGGGACGGGGGCAGCTCGGAGGAAAAAAAAACACATGTTGGTGAGTCGACGCGCGCCACCGGATGCAGTGTGGGACCCAGCCGTAGAGGCATGGCAGAGGGGGTGGTATGGTTAATATGCGAGCGTGAGATTCTTATTTTTTTTTTTTTAAGCAGGAGTTCTTATAGCTTGCAGCATTTAGGTCGAAAGACAAGGAGCTACACAGACCGATACCACTCCACTCGTCTCTACCCGACCCACACTCAGCCTATCCTGGACCACTAGTCCCCACCCCCACGCATCTCTGGGGACACAGTCCCCACCCCCACGCTGCAGCTGTCTGATGGAATGCTTTCATGGTTAAGAAAGTAATGGCAAGTATTGCATTACTCTCTCCATTTTATACTGCAGTAATCTTTTACTATGCACCTGGTATATTGCAACCCTACTTTGAAACATCAACTATTTATCTCATGTGATAATCCTAATTGGGGTGTAATGAGGCTGTCCTCTGTGAAAAGCTTCCCAATACTATGAACATGGAAATGGTTCTCCCGTGTAGATTCTGTGGTGGTTGAGGAGGTGGGCTCATTGAGAAAGTTTTCCCACACTCTGTACATTTGAATAGACTTCCCCCGGTATAATAATCTGGTGCTAAGGAGGTGGATATTAGTACTGACTTGTTTCCCACACCTGTACATGTTAATGGCTATTTCTCCTGCATGAACATCTGGTGTATGAGGAGAATGATCTTAACTGTGAATTGTTTCCAACATTCTGTACTGTGAGGGTTTCCCCTGTAGGACGTCATCTGGTGTCTGAGGAAACGGCTGAACTGTGAATTGTTTCCCGCAATCGCTACAGTGAATGGTTTTCCCATGTTAGAATCCGTCAGGATGAATGAGGAGGTTGTCTTAACAAAGAAAAGCTGTTACTACACCTGTACATGTGAATGCCTTTCTCTCAGTATATGAGTCATCTGGTGTCTGAGGGCGCGGTGGCGCTTTTAGTACTGAAGTGTGTCCACACTCTGTTACATGTGAATGGTTTTTTTTCTCTGTATGAGGTCATATGGTGTACTGAGGAGACGGGTCTTTAATACTAAATTGTTTCCCAACACTCTGCTACATGTGAATAGGTTTCTCCCTGTATGGTCATTGGTGTCTGCGGAGCTTTTCCATAATTAGAAGTGTTTCCACACCTGTACATGTGAATGGTTTCCCTCCTGTATGAGATCATCATGGTGTCTGCGGGCTTTCCTATGTCGTGAATTGTTTCCTCCCCAGCTCTGTACATGGAAGTGGTTTCTCCCCTGTATGAACCTCTCATGGATAGGAAGACAGTTTCCTTCTTACAGAGAAAAGCTTTTATACACTCTGTACATGGGAATGGTTTTCTCCTGTATGAATCGCTCATGGCTGAGGAGCTATGCTTCAGAGAAAAGCTTTTACTACACTCGTACATGGTGAATGGTTCTCCCCTGTAATGAGTCATATGGCGTGGTCTGAGGAGGGTTGGTTTTAGATTGAATTGTTTCCCACACTTGAAATGGGAATGGTTTCTCCCCCCTTATGAATCCGCTCATGTTTGAGGAGGGTTCTCTTGGTACGGTACCTGTTTCCCACCACCAGTACAGAGTATTAAAGCAGTCACTGATGTCGAATCTTCCTTGGTGGGAGAAGTTTCACCTTCAGTGAGAAACTGCTCCACAATCCTGACATGTAAGGTTGCTCTCTAGCGGGGAACACAAAGAGTGGTTAGCAGGTCCATGCCAGTGATAAGACCTTTTGCCACACTGATCAAAGAAGAAAAGAGCTGGACGCACCCAGTCGGCTGTTTCCTCTTAGCAATCGCTCGCATCTATGTTGCTGGCCCATATGTAGAGTACGCGTCTGGCTGTGTGCCTCCACAAGGGTCTAAAGTCACACATGTGGCACTGGTTCCTTGTATTTGTCCAAAATGTGGCAGAATCAATTTTTTTTTGGCACTCTCTCTGGCTGGAGGTCAGAACAGCGTCTGGATGTAATCAGAGCTCAAGTTCTGTTCTCATTCAGGCCATTCTCAACGAAGTTAAACAAAAAAGACAGAACAAATGTTTTCAATCTGTATAAATCAATTACTGAACGCAGCAATACAAATCCAAACAGACACTGAAGAAGTTACGTCAACCAACTTAACTTCACAAATATTCCTCTTTCTACCCGGTTTTAAATTGTTGGACATGGAAGCCAGTCCCACCCCTAATGACTTGGTGGTGGGTCCGAAGGGCCATGGAAAATGTATTTGGCTAGCAGCTCTCAGTGAAATCATTCGATACAGTATATAATAACTTGTATATTATTACTGTATCAGTGATAGTTATAAGGGATACACGTATCAGTTCCTCCAAATAATTAACATTGAAAATGTCCATAGAAGATAAAGTTCAAGGAACTCCTCGGTCTATCACATTAGTGTGTTAATAAATCACAAAACCGAACAAAAAACTATAGTGATAAAAGATATTGTAGAGATGACTCATGTTGTATATCTTTATTTACATAACGGCCCACGAGTGTACGCGTTTAGTTTACAGCAGAAAACAATACGTACAGGGATTTAGTAATACACAATAAGTGCACACAAAACCAAATCATTACAATAGGAAGGGAAAACCCTGCCCCTGGGAGCTATAATTAAGAGATGTCAGCGTATACATATGCCCACTGTTGTCAAATCAATACTCGACCCTACCGGCCCTACAAAACTAATCTCGCTCCATTTTGTGTTCATATTTCAGTCAGCACAAATACTATTCATATAATTTTGCAACATGCGGCATCTGGTTTGTAATATTGTTGACTCCTGCTTTCCTTCCTACAGAGCCGAGAATCTGCATCTTGTGTTAAGCAGGTCCATCGTTGTCGTCTGTTTTTATAAACTGTTAAGATCTGTAGTCAGCCTTTCGTCTGAAATTAATGTCCTAATGCACTCCGGTTTCTGCCAAAAATGACATTTCCATTCTTCCTGCGCTCAGGATATTGCTAAGATACTTTTTGTATTGTCAGTTCTGCCTCTTTTGTTAAGGAATATATATAGACTGATTCTTGACAAATCAAAAAATGATAATGTTCTAAAGCATTCAAGGTCTCTTCTGAGTACAGACAATGAATAGCTATCGTGTATTCAGGAATGATCTGTATGGGTAGAAACACGGTCTCCCAAAATTCAGCCTACTAATATGTCTCTGCCCCATAAAAATAGATGCCTAATTAATCACACAACGAAAAGTCACAGATCAACTCTATCAACGAGCCAAACCACTTGTTACACCTATGTTACGCCTCTAAAACCAATATCTTCTTTTCCTGTATATAAAAGTCAGTTACCCTTGAGTACTTAATTGAGACAAAGATTTGAAACCTTGGCTTGCCGTTCCGTTTCATTTCTTCTTTCTATCTCTCTCGGGCCTGTAATTCAACAAAAAATCTGAGATAACAAGTCGACGGGCGATGAAGCTTCCCGGGAAGTCTTGCTGCAAACGGTTGCAGATTGTGTATCCGTCGCAAGGCCTTCAGCTTTCTTGGGCAGGACGAGGAAAGGTTCCTCTCGGTTTCTGGAAGGCACCTAGGCGAAGGAAAAAGTTTTCCTTCGAGCTATTTCTATAATTTCCCAAGCATCAGCACTTTGCGTAATATGCTTCTCTCTTTCCTTCTGCCTACAACACATTCAAAACAAAAAAAATAGAAAAGGGCACGCAGTGAGAAAGAACGAGGCAACCAGTTAGAAAAAAATAAAAGAAGTTATTTGAGTACATAGCCCTAATGATTAAAAGAAGAACCTCCAGACGCGTTTCTACCATGGGCGCTTTATCAACGAATGGTTTCCGAGTCTTAGAGAGTGTTACGTTTAGGCACTCCCTGTCGGAAACCCACACGTGCCTACCTGTATCCCATAAAAAAAGCCTGTGAGTGGTGACAATAGTCTTGGGAAATTGTAATCCCACACTCGGCACACCTCAGAACCTTTTCTCCCCTCCCTCCGCCCACCCTACACCCCCTCATACTGCCCCTCCCGGGGATTCCCGAAATCTATCCGCACCCTCATTCAACCAGCCCTACCTCTTGCCTCGACCCGAAAGGATTAAATGTGGGAGCACAGGCAGACACAATAAGATCAACATAACCTTGTAAACTCATAAAAACAATAAAATATAAATGAAAAAGCATAACATTTAAAAAGACTGCGCTATAGGGATGTGGTGAGAATAAATTTACTCTTAGATTAAATTAGACCTGTACACCAATAATCATAATATAATAATTGTAACAATATACATTAAAATGTATACGCTCAACTACCAAGGCAAAACAACTTTGAATCTTGG
Organism: Ascaphus truei; assembly: GCA_036426205.1. NCBI lineage: Eukaryota > Metazoa > Chordata > Amphibia > Anura > Ascaphidae > Ascaphus > Ascaphus truei. Next base: position 304,030,040 of record CM071568.1, read on the forward strand.
AGGGGATTAAAGGGAATATACAGTAAGGTCCGGAAATAATTGGACGTTATACAGAGTTTTATTATTTCGCTGTTGTACGAAAATAACTCCAACGTTACAGTTAAATCCATGAATATAGGGGCTTAAACGTTGCATTAGTCAGCATTAATTGTGAGGTATTCTCATCACAATTTGCAGGAAGGGTTAGAATTGACAGATCTCTTTAGATATGTAGCCCCCTCTTTTTCAAGGGACCAAAATAATGGACATAATAGCGTCATCAAGCTGTTGACGGTGGGCTATTCCTTCGTTATTTCTTCATCAATTAAGAAGGAAAATAAGTGGTAATTTGCGAGTTTTATTCCAGGTGTTGCATTCACATTTTGGAAACTGTTGCTTGAACAACACAACATTGCGCGGCAAAGAGCCTCTCAATGCAATGTGAAACAGGGCATCCTAGGCTCCAAAAAAAAAAAAAATCATCAGAGAGATAGCAGGAACATTAGGAGTGGCAACTCAACCAATTTGGTACATTCTGAGGGGAAAAAACCACACTGATGAGTTTTGGGCAACACAAAAACGTCTGGACGCCACGGAAAAACAACAGTGGTGGATGATCGTAGGATCTCTTCCATAGTAAAGAAAAACCCCTTCACAAACTCGCAAAGTGAAAGAACACTCTCCAGGAGGTGGTAGATATATCATTATCAAAGTTCTACCATAAAGAGAAGACTTCACGAGAGCAAATACAGAGCGGTCACCACAAGGTGCAAAACCATATCAAAGCCCCAAGAATTAGAAAGGCCAGATTAGTCTTTGCCAAAAATATCTGGAAAGCCACAAAACCACCCAGTTCTGGAAACAGCATTCTTTGGACAGATGATGAAACTAATTTTCAACCTGTACCAGAATGATGGGAAAAAAAAGTGTGGGAGAAGACTTGCTTGACGGCGCTCATGATCCAAAGCATACCACATCATCTGTAAAACACGGTGGACGCGCTGGAGCAGTGTGATGGCAATAGGCATGCCTGGCTTACAATGGCAATGCCGAGTTCCACTAGTGTTTATTTGATGAGTTGTGACAGAGACAGCAGAAGCCGCCGGATGAGAATTCCTGAAGTGTTATAGGGATATATTGTTCTGCTCAGATTCAGCCAGAGTGTTGACGGCCCCGCCTTCATTACAGATGGACAATGACCAAAACATATGCGGAAAGCAACAGGAGAGTTTAGTAAGGCAAAAAAACAAAAAAGTGGAATAATATCTGGCCAATGGCCAAGTCAATCACCTGATTCAACCCGGATCAAGCATGCATTTACACTTGCTGAGACAAAACTTGATGCAGAAAGACCCACCAAGTCAATACGGAAGAGGATAGCTGCGCGGTAAACAGCCATGGCAAAGCATACAAAAAAAGAAGAAGGAGGAAACCCAGCTCTTGGTGATGATGACTGCTTGAGTCTAGAACGCATGGACCTTGTATGAAAGGATTTCGACAAAGTATTAGAAATTAAACATTTTATGATTATGGATTGTGTTATTGTCGTCCAAATACATTTGAGCCCCCTGAATTGAAAATAATGGAGGACTGTATCTGAAAATGGTTGCAATTCTAAACGTTTCATACGATATTTTTTGCAACCCCTTGAATATATAAATAAAGCTGAAGTCTGCCACTATCTATTGCATCCGATTGTTTCATTTAAATCCATTGTGTGAGTAACTAAAGAGCCAAAATTATGAAAATTTTTTTCTGTCAGTGTCCAATTATTTCGACCAACTGTACATAATGAATAAGTGTACAAATAAAATAAACCCACACTGAGAAAATTGCCACATAAGGAAACAATATACTCATCAAATTGACTAGAGAGAGACACATAGTATCTCAGTGATATAGAAACAAATGTATTGAAAAATACACAGTATTAATAACATGAGAATGGGCACAAAGGAACTATATAGCTAAGAGAAAATGTTTTAGGTTTAGGTCCATTTCTGTCTGTATTAATCCCAAAAAGGGGATTAGCATTAGAGGATTAAAGTGAGCGATCCACAACATCTCACGCTGAATTAAGCTTTTATTCTATCACCACATCCCTCAGTGTAGGAACAGGTATTAAGATTCAATCCCCTTGGGTGCGACAGTATAGATTCACCTCAGCTGACAGGTATGATCAAGCCCCTCGGTGACAGGTAAGATTCAATCCCTCGGTAGGACAGTAGATCAATCCCCTGTGTAGGAACAGGTATAGTTACAAATAGCTGAATGAAAAGTGGACAAGTTCTCAATGTACAGTTTGGTAAAAGTTTGGAAGACTGGGAGTATCTGTAGTCAGCGTCAGTACAAGGTTGTAAGATAGACACGTCCGCAGAGTGGGGACAAGGGTATTTATTGAAGAAATGCTCCATAATTCTGACTTCACTGGGATGATGTCCGCCCAACGGATCTCTGACCCCAAGTGCTTGAAAACATTTTGGAGCTACCAATGGCAAACCTCAATAACAATAATATCCTCAATATAACCTTAAGACAAATGATTTTTCTTTAGAAAGGTATCTTATAATTGTATGCACGCTTTAAAATATTTCCCAAAATATGTACACATTTCAGTCCGATCTTTTTAAAATACTGATTAAATTCCTTCTGGTGGGCTTCAGCGGGTCGACTTTCCATTTTTTAATGCCATACAGTACTCACATATGTGCCAAATAATGAGACCTCTGCGAACTCTCCAGTAACTGGAGATACAGAAATGACACTTTAAAAACAATTAAAAATCATGCTTATAATGAAACATGGGAACAGGGGAAAGGAATACACTTTCAAGGTACAAACAAGGTGTCAAACTCATCCCTGGAGACCGCAGTTCCAGTTAACCCGTTCTATCTGGTGAGGTCAGGGGAGGCCATATGGGTGCGCAACCTCTTTAATACCGGGCCACTACCCTCCTTTACTCCTCTACAAAAGCTGATGGAGCAACATCGCCTTTCTGAAAAGGACGACGACAACCTTCTATAACAATGGAACCTGGCGGCCGAATGGTAGAATAAATGGGCCCGTACCGTAGGGAGACAAAAGAACCAAAATTCCCCCGCGCCCCCCCCCATGGAAACTGAGTTATACGGACTCCCCCCCCCTCCCCCCACCCCTCCTGTTTCTAAACCCCCCTCTCTCTTTCTGGTTTCTTCCCTACTTCATTTCTGACTCAAGGGAAGAAAGTGTTTAACACAAAAAACATAAAAACTTGGTATTAGGCCAAGATATGCTGTAACCATATACACTGTATTTATCATGTATTAATTGGCATAATAAAAAAAACTTGTCGAAAAAAAACAAAATATCTCCAAAAATATGTACACATTTCAGTCCCATTGTAAAACATAATGAATAAAGACCAAGTGAGGATGTAAGGGTACTTACCACAAACAGGAAATGCATCTATTTCTTCCTTTATTGGCGTCACATGTTCCTCTGTGTTCGCCTCTTCTTTCTCTGATTTGATCTCTAACCTCTCCAGCACATCCACTGGGAAACCTGGCAACAAGCAAAGGAAAATCCATCCTGTAAAGCTGGGAGTGGGGGCGCTTGTGATTTCACCTCCTCTGATATTGGTATAATATAATACCTCTTGTAAAGAAATGTATTACTAGCCCTTCTGGCAGAAAATAACAGAGGTGAAGATATATTATCTTCTTACCTGCTGGTAGTTCTATAAGAAAACCAGATTAGTTTGGGTGTTTGACTCACATAACTGCAAAATAATCAGATATTCCATCCTTGCAGATTTCAAAGACACCAAAAAATCTTCACTACTCACTTAACAAGCGTGGATCCATGCTGGCAGTGGGCAGTGCTGCTCTGGAGGTGCTGGCAGTGGGCAGTGCTGCTCTGGAGGTGCTGGCAGTGGGCAGTGGTGCTCTGGAGGTACTGGTAGTGGGCAGTGCTGCTCTGGAGGTGCTGGCAGTGGGCAGTGCTGCTCTGGAGATGCTGGCAGTGGGCAGCGCTGCTCTGGAGGTGCTGGCAGTGGGCAGCGCTGCTCTGCAATGTGCTGACCGGAGGTTACTTAATCTATGTGTTGGATTTTAGAATGTGCCTGTACATAAAACAGAATTGGAATGATCAGGTTTTTTTGGACAAATATACAGCATTTAGTATCAGCTTTTCAAACCTAAATTATTAACCCCAAAAGGAGTTAGAGAAGACAGGGGCACCAAAAAACACATATGGTCCATCCTCAAACAGGAACTTCATTTCAAACACAGCAAAACTTTAATGGCTCAGGATTGTGTCACAACATAACCATCTAGAAAAGAGTCGGAGATTAGTAGCCAAAAGACCAGTAAAGTCCTCATAGTGTAACATAGTAACATACTGTACAGTTCCATAGTATGAATAACAAGCAGATACAGTACATGAGTGAGACTTTGATAAATGCTCCCGATACTCTCTCAGGTCCAGCAGTTCTGCTCCATACTGAGACAGTCTCACTTTCCTATTTCATACGGTGAGAAGTGGGTAATGCAGAGGAACCAGTGCAGTAACTTCCCCTCACCTTACCCCCCCATAATAAATAGGGGGGTTTGATCCCTCACACCCTCATTTATTCCTCGATCACCTCCAGTTTCTCACAATCAGCTCATTTGTACCTGGCAGGACATGCTTATATAAAGGAATGCCTGGGGAAACACTGACATTTTACTCACTGATTATTTATTTTCCCCTGGTCTCTCAATGTCAGCACATGACATGAGGGAATAGGCTCTGCCCATCTGAAGGTAGGACACAGACTTCTGACCTGCTCACACCCTTAAAAACCCGTCCTATTATGACGGGATCACTGCTTCCCGACCCAGATAATTTTCAGCGGAATAGTTATATTCTGATACTGAATCAAAAGCACTATTCTCTGTGTTATATCTGTGGAATGTATCTACACGTATAATACAAGTATTGCAAACACATTAAGACAGTCTGTCTGAGAGTGGGTTTATTGGCTTTGCATCTCATCCCAGGCAATGTTTAAAAACTGTGTTTAAAGCAGCAAGCATTGGCTTAAGGGTTTTCCATGTAATAATGGACTTGACAATAGGTGGCACTGTGTGATCATTTGTATGTCATTTCCCAGAATCCCTTGCTGCAATATATATATATATATATATATGTCTCAGTACCGTGTTAGCCGAGCTTCAATAATCAAAAAATAAATAGACGATACCGTTCTGTGGCTAACGAAATGCTTTTATTTGTGCGAACTTTCGAGATACACTGATCTCTTCTTCCGGCGATGTTACAATGAATAAAGCAAGCAAATATATATATTTAATTTCGTAGAATTAACTACTTCCCTGAAGTTCCCTGAAGAAGTAGTTAATTCTACGAAACTAGTTGGATGTAACATTCTCTTGCCTTATATCTGCTTACATTGGCCTTTGTCTATGTATTGGCCTGTCCTGTTTTTATTTCATCCTGTGTGCTGTTTTGGACACTTGTGAGAGACTTTGAAAGACTGTTCAAACTTCCCTATTGAATCCACCACTGCTGCATCGTGGCACGCTGAGGGCACCCCAGCAAGCTGCGTTTTAACCTCTGTGCAGAGGATACACCTGCCGAGGTACAGGAGCAGCTTCATATCGGCCAGGAAGCAGGAGCGATTTCACCGAGCCCCAGTACCAGCTGCTGAACCTGGCTGCATGAAGGGAAATCCCCTTGGGAGTGAAAAGACTGACGTCCTGCCTCAGAATCAACTGAGCTGCAGCAGCAGAGGGAAGCAAGCACCTGAATCTACAGCTAACAGCTGCTGAGTGGTAAACAGTGTGATACACACTACATGCCTTTTACCAACTTTTTTCATGTACGCAGATATATTACCCCCTTTTTAATTCTATAATATATTGTTGAATTTGCTTCACTATTTGGCGTTGTGCGCTGTTTTCTTTTGTTTCCATTCTCTTAGTGTGTGTGGGGTGCTGAGCCACCCCTACGTTTACAGCTGCAGACGCCATTATCCCCAACACGGTTATGTGGCACTTATTATTTAATGTATAATTATCTCACTGTGGGAGTTGTGGTTTAATTTTTTATAAAAAAAATTATCACTAAATTGATGGTATAGTCACTGCACTGTATATATTTATACATTTAAACTTTATAGGTAGTTAGGTAGTAGCGCACAGTTTTGTTTTTTGTATTTAAAGCAAGCAAACTACAAGGACCAGCATTCCTTGCGCCTGTGCTTCTGAGATGAACTATCACGATATCCTTTCCTGAGTCTTGCTGAGATTGCTTAGAAGGCTGGAGAACTATTTTCGTTGGTGTATTATATAACTTACTATCTGAAAACTATGTATTATGTTATTTTTTGAATTAGCAGGTTTATAGGATGTGCAAACAAGCATTGCGCATGTGCAACCAGCGAATCTCAACAGCTGGTAGGAATAATTCCTTAGGGGGTTTGTCTCTAATTAGCTAAGTGTTTGCAATAGTGCTGATGATGTCATTCATTGATTATGGCTCTTGCTATTGGTTTAGAGACATGGGAGTAACTCTGTGTATTCAACTGACTCTCTATATAGACTAGCTTGCCTCCACTTTTAATCTATCACTCCGGGAAGAAGGCCACCGACGGCCGAAACGCGTAGAGTGTATTCGTTTGGCAGCTTTATGTGAATTTTCTGGCGTGATTCCTGCAGCACAGTAACTATGGACTAAAAACTTTTCAAAGGCAGAGATTACTTTACCACAGAGGACTGTACCCATGTGCGATTTGGCGACAGCTGAGTATAATTCTCTTTGCTGTCTGAAGATACTATCTATTGTGGTTCCTGTCGATTTGCATTTTTGCACATTTTCTCTAGCACATGTTATGTGCCAAGAGTACTTAACTTTGTTTTCATCTTTTTATGTGCTATGACCATGGTTACTTTATACCTACATGCTGCAGGATTTTTGCATTCATTATTGTATTTGCTGATCAGGGTATGAGTTGGTTTGAATATTTTATTTTTTCTCCCTTGTGTTTTTCCCTTGGCTTTAAGTTATATTTTTATCTATGTTCATGTTTTTGTACATAGTATTATTGATTATATACTTTTCCACATGCCTTTAGTATATTTTTTTTACTTATTATAGCAATAGGGTTTATCCAGATACAATTTCTATTTTTTGTAAAAAGTATATTATTTTTGTCCCAATTTTGTCTTTTGATTGCCTCATAATATTTTCATTATTATTAGTTAGATGCATCATAGCTTTTTGGTTCAATAATCAGCATTTACTTTTGTTATTTCACTGCCTATATACATTTTTTCTAGCTGCCAATTGTTTGTTTATGTTTTTAAACTAGTGTGTCTTGCTGCTTCAATAAAATCTTGTTCATTTTTTTGCACTGAAGGCGCATTTGGGTCTTGTTTGCCAAACTCTAATTAGCATATTATTTGTAGTATACTTAGAGTGCTAGTTCAGGGGACTGTCTTTGTCTCTCTCCTTGTGTGTGTTTTATATTTATTACTGTCCCCTAGCACCATCAGTTTACCCTTTACACTTTTTTGGGTATATATATTTTTTGTGTACCCTTTTAGGCTGTATCAATTTTGGGGTCTGAAATAACTACCCATTTATAGTGTTGAGCAACATACTTTTTTGTGTGTTTGAAATATATATATTTGTTGTTTGTCTAAGCAGAGTTATGTGAATAATTATATAAACTTGCATAAAACGGCATTCAAAATGAGTTAGTATGTATCTTCTGTGGTAGGGGGACGAATGCTAAAAGGTTGGAGGAGATTTAAACTAGGATGGAGGGGGGAGGGGAATGAAACAGAATGAACTAAATGGAATAGAGGAGGATACAAGGGGGTATGGAGGTAGAATGGGGGCAAGTACGAGTTTGACAGACAGTGAGACACCCATAATAAATACAGATAATACTAGAAAACTTCTAAAGACTAAACCAAGTGGGAGCAGAAAGGAAGGAGCAGATAAGATAATAGTACAGGCTGAAAAAAACCTGAAATGCATGCTTGCTAATGCAAGAAGCCTGACAGATAAAATGGGGGCGCTTGAATTAATAGCTGCAAGGGAGCAGTATGATATCATAGGCATTACTGAAACATGGTGGGATGAAACTCATGACTGGACAGTTAATTTAGAGGGTTATTCCCTTTTCGGAAGGATCGAACAAATAGAAGGGGAGGTGGAGTATGTTTATGTTAAAGCGGATCTAAAACCTATTATAAGGGATGATGTTTATGAAGGGAATGATGAAAATGTAGAGACTTTGTGGATAGAAATTAGCAGTGGAGGTAAAAGTTTAAAGAAAATGTTTGTGGGAATATGCTATAAACCACCAAATATCTGTGAGATTGAGGAAGCTAAAATACTTCTGCAAATGGAGAAGGCGTCAAAACTGGGTCATGTTTGCATAATGGGGAATTTTAATTATCCAGACAGACTGGGGCAATGAGATTAGCATTACAACAAAAGGAAACAGGTTTTTGGGGGTGCTTAAAGACCATTATATGATCCAAATTGAGGAACCAACCAGGAGAGGGGCAGTACTGGATTTGGTCATATCAAACAATGTAGAAGTAATAACAATATTCAAGTCCTGGAACATTTGGGTAACAGTGATCATAACATGGTCTCATTTGAATTAAATTATCAAAAAACAGATTACTTGGGTTCAACAAAGACTTTAAACTTTAGAAATGCAGATTTTAATAAACTGAGGTCTAATCTAGTAGTAATACAATGGGATGATGTTTTTGCAGGGAAAAATGTAGAAGATAAATGGGCAGTCTTTAAAACATTGTTAGAAAAGCACACTTATCAGTGTATACTAAGTATAAAAGAAATAAGTCAAAACCAATGTGGCTAAATAAACAGGTAGGGGAGGAAATGGACAAGAAGAGGAAGGTGTTTAGATTCTTTAAGTCAGAAGGGACGGAGACATCGTATCAGAATTATAAGGAATGTAACAAAAATTGCAAAAGGGCATTCAAATTAGCAAAAATGGATAATGAAAAAAGGATTGCAATAGAAAGTAAGGTCAACCCTAAAAAGTTCTTTAAGTACCTTAATAACAAAAAAATGAGAAAAGAAAATATAGAACCTTTTCAGTGTGAGATGGGTAGGCAGATTATTGGAGATAAGAAAAATGCAGAGGTATTAAACAAATTTGTTGCCTCTGTGTTTACCAGGGAAGAATCAAGTTCAATAGTAGTGCCGCAGGAGGAAGCCACAACCTCCATATTAAATGAACAATTTGTTAACTGAGGAATAAGTTCATAAGCAACTTGAAAAAATTACAGTAAATAAGGCACCTGGCCCCGATGGTGTACATCCAAGAGATCTCAAGGAGTTAAGCTCAGTAATAGCCAAACCATTATATTTAATATTCAAGGACTCAATTTCCACAGGCTCAGTACCACAAGCTTGGCATAAAGCAGATGTGGTGCCAATATTTAAAAAGGGATCTAGATCACAACCAGGGAATTACAGACCTGTAAGCCTGACTTCAAGAGTGGGGAAACTACTTGAAGGTTTATACGGGATAATATACAATAGGGGAAGTGGGGGAAGGGAATGATAACCTCCGCTCAGCTGATAGTGATTAAAGATAGGTGGGTAAGTACTGGTGCTGTGCTGAGAAATATACTGATAATACAACTAAGAAAAAGAACTCAGCTGATCGCACAGCTGAGTTCTTTTTCTTAGGTGTATTATTAATACGGGATAATATTCAGGAATACCTAATGGAAACAAAATTATTAGTAATAGTCAGCATGGATTTATGAAAGATAGATCATGCCAAACTAATCTTATTTGTTTCTTTGAGGAGGTAAGTAGGAATTTAGACCAGGGTAATGCAGTTGATGTGGTCTACTTAGATTTTGCAAAGGCTTTTGATACGGTTTCACACAAGAGGTTGGTTTACAAAATAAAGAAAATTGGACTCAGTAATAATATATGCACCTGGATTGAAAACTGGTTAAAGGACAGACAACAGAGGGTTGTCATAAATGGAACTTTTTCAGGTTGGGCTAAAGTCGTGAGTGGAGTACCTCAGGGATCGGTACTGGGATCCCTGATTTTTAACTTGTTTATTAATGACCTTGAGGTTGGCATCGAGAGCAAAGTCTCCATCTTTGCTGATACTAAATTGTGTAAGGTAATAGAATCAGAGCAGGATGTAATTTCTCTTCAGAAGGACTTGGAGAGACTGGAAACGTGGGCAGGTAAATGGCAGATGAAGTTTAATACAGATAAATGTAAGGTTATGCATTTGGTATGCAAGAATAAAAAGGCGAATTACAAATTAAATGGAGAAAAATTGGGGGAATCCTTGATGGAGAAGGATTTAGGAGTGCTTGTAGACCGCAGGCTTAGCGATAGTGCTCAAAGTCATGCAGTAGCTGCAAAGGCAAACAAGATCTTATCTTGCATCAAACGGGCAATGGATGGAAGGGAAGTAAACATAATTATGCCCCTTTACAAAGCATTAGTAAGACCACACCTTGAATATGGAGTACAATTTTGGGCACCAATCCTAAGAAAAGACATTATGGAACTAGAGAGAGAGTGCAAAGAAGAGCCACAAAATTAATAAAGGAGATTGGCAATCTAACTTATGAGGAGAGGCTAGCTAAATTATATTTATGTACATTAGAAAAGAGGTGTCTAAGAGGGGATTTGATAACTATATACAAATATATTCGGGGACAATACAAGGAGCTTTCAAAAGAACTATTCATCCCACGGGCAGTACAAAAGGACTCGGGGCCATCCCTTAAGGTTGGAGGAAAGGAGATTTCACCAGCAACAAAGGAAAGGGTTCTTTACAGTAAGGGCAGTTAAAATGTGGAATTCATTACCCATGGAGACTGTGATGGCAGATACAATAGATTTGTTAAAAAAAAAAAGGTTGGACATCTTTTTAGAAAGGAAAGGTATACAGGGATATACCAAATAAGTATACATGGGAAGGATGTTGATCCAGGGATTAATCCGATTGCAATTCTTGGAGTAAGGAAGGAATTTATTTTTCCCCTTATGAGATATCATTGGATGATATGACTCTGGGGGTTTTTTGTTTGCCTTCCTCTGGATCAATAAGAATATAGGATAAAGTTTCAGTTGTCTAAATTTATCATAGGTTGAACTTGATGGACGTACGTCTTTTTTCAACCTCATCTACTATGTAACTATACCAACAGCAGTTCCCTATGCCCTCCGTCTAGGCTAGATCTGGGATAGCTCTCCTCTATACCCGACTATTACATATACATATATATATATATATGCATACATATACATATATACAGTGGTCGACAAATCACAAAAAAATCTACTCACCACCTAGTACCACACATGTGCTGCTTGGGCCAAAAGGAGCTCGCCACAATGTCAAATCCACTCGCCCGGGGTGTGCAAATGTATAGGTTGTCGAACATACATATACATATATCATATATATACATATATATATATATATATATATTATATATATATATATATATTTATATTATAATATATATATATATATAGGCATTGTACTTCCTCTTTCTGCTATAACAGACCTTTTCTGTTTGTTCCTCTTACCGGAGACATCTCTTCAATCAAAATACGATCTGGGACTTCTTCACATCGGCTGTTTGAGGAGCATTGCGCCGTGGGTCAAGAGTTGCTGACGGAGTAGGATTTGGAGGGTGAATACAGCAAAGGTAACAAACACATTGGTTGTATGTTATTTAATTATGTATTTTTTTAGGATGCCCATTAACTGCCAATGTGCTTATATATGCCCCTTTATGGGTATAGATAATCAGTGACAAGCAATGCTTATTTAGGCAAATGGTTGTTTGGATTTCATTGTAATGTATTGTATTTTGTGTGTTTTTATTTAGGTTGCCCATTCATTGTCAGTGTGGCAATCTATGCCCATATTCTGGGCATGGCTTATCACAGTCACTGGCTTTACTGTCAAATGCTTGTTTTATTTAAAAACAGAGAGATGGCTCCATCCCCAAAAGTCAGTACGCCCAGGAGAAAGAGACGTGGAAAAAAAGAGTTGCAGACGGAGCAGGATTAAATGTATTTTTATATTTAAAAATATACACACATGAAAAAGTCCTGGTCAGCAACTGTAAAAGTAATTTCATAACTGTAAAACCATTCATAACTGCCACTAATGTGGCAGTTACCGTCCTATAACCCCAATAAACTTAGACATTAAAATATACAGCAAGATCCTAGCCAATAGGTTAAACCCAATATTACGAAAGGCTTAACATAGATCAGGTGGGCTTTGTCTCAGGCTGACAGGCTTCGGACAATACAAAATAAAATAGTAAATATCATAGCACATATCCACTCCATTAAAACAAAGGCAATCCTACTGGGCCCCCGACGCAGTGAAGGCGGTCGACAGAATTAAGTGGACATTCCTGGACAAGACCATACAGTCCTTTGGTTTCTCTGGACCATTTTTAGAAGGGGTCAGAGCCCTCTATCACTCCCCTAGAGCCCTCGTTAAAATACCAAGTAATAAACTAGAGAAAATAAATATTAAGAATGGCACAAGGCAGGGCTGCCCCCTATCTCCCTTGCCCTATCAATTGAGCCTCTGGCCTCAAAGATCAGAAAGCACCCAGTTATTCAAGGAATAAACATAGGCGACAATAATTACAATATATCGCTGTTCGCAGATGATGTAACCCTAACCTTAGTCAACCCACTGATCTCTCTACTAAATCTGCTGAAGTCACCAGAGAAATTTGGTGGGCTATCAGGATACAAAATCAACAAAGTACAAATCAGAAGCCTTGAACCTGTCCCTCCCACACCCCGAGATCCAAATTCTACAAAAAAAAATCAAGTTTAAATGGCGACCAACTCATATTAAATATCTAGGGGTCAACATCTCTGGAAACTACAAATTGCTCTATCAAAACAACTACTCCATTATTTCCCCCACTACCACATTATTTGGCAACATTAAAAAGGACCTATTGAAGTGGAGCAAGTACTTGGGAATCTGGTTGACCAATACAAAAGACACCATATATGAGACAAACTACCCAGCACTAATAAAAACACTGAAAAAATACTTAGAAGAATGGTCCAGGTACCATATATCCTGGATAGGTAGAGTAAATGATATTAAAATGAACTTATTACCAAGAATCTTGTACTTATTCCACACAATGTGTGGTCAACAGGGAATGTTCATACATATGTGGTGGACGTGTCCAAAGGTTACAAAGCTATGGAGGGCCACACGACATGGCACAGGCAATTCTTGGGTTTGTCTTCCCCCTAGACCCCTGGAAAGTATTGCGATGTAGACCAATAGAAAAACGTCGAAAAAAACGAAGATAAGATATATACAGCCGCCAGATGTGAAATAGCCAAGGCCTGGAAACAGGAACAACAACCAGCTATAGATGCAGTAAAAGTGAGGCTATCGAGGGTCTGTCTCATGGAAAAACTGACAGGGATAGAAAACGACACAGTACAGAAATACTTAGAAGTCTGGGAACCATGGAGAACTTATATAGTATATAGATATATTACTAGGGGAACTCTCAAAATCTGAAAAACACCAAATTAAAGTGCTGTAAAAACATAAAAGCTAAGGAAGGAGGGGGGGGTGGGGGGAAGGGGAGAGAGGGAAAAAAAACCCACATAAGTTCTGAGGAAACCTTGCTGTGGTGTGATTCGTATCAGTATAAAAGGAAGAGGTGCGCCTGGAGGGTATTCAGTATTCAATAGTGTACTATTCAGTATTCAAATAGCACATGTGTCAATATGGAAAATTATTTCTAAAGCAATGACATTCTCTTTTCGTCTTTTCCCCTCTCCCAGTCTTTTTAAGTTAAATTATTGTAGAAGTTATTTTATACGCTGTCCCAACAGTGATGTCATTATTGTCTCCGCACCAAAGGTGCGAAATATGTGATATAAATATATGTAACTCAAAAGTAACACCCTACCCCTTTTTATGTTCTGTACCCCACTCCCCATTGTTCTTAACAAAAATGCAAATAAAGAACGAGTTTACAAAAAAAAAAACCTATTGAAGTGGAGCAAGCATCAGATATCATGGATCGGTAGGATAATCTCCATAAAAATGAATATCCTCCCCACACTGCTATATTATTTCCAGACCCTTCCAATTTATGTACCAAGCGGTGAACTAAGAGCCCTACAGAACCAAATCTTTAAATTCATCTGGCAAGGGAAGAGATCAAGGGTGGCTAGGTCCGTGCTGATGGCCTCTAGATCGAGGGGCGGCATGGTGGTCCAGATATACTTCGGTACTTCCATGCAGCACAACTACGCCAAATAGTCGTCAGGAACGCTGTTCTGCTGGGTAGCAATCAAATCGAGATACTCCCAGATTACCCCCCCCCCCTTTGATAACCCAAATTTACCACCAGGGATGAGCTCAAGCCATTTCGACCAGCTTAAGAATAAAAACATTAAAAGGATAGGAGACTTACTTCACAAGGAGAAACCCCCAAGTCTCCAAGACCTTAGAAGCAAATATAACGCCCCAGACCTCCTCTATTCCAATTCCAACACATTAGGCATTTCCTCCTGTCCATCTCTAGGAACTCAAAATTTCCGGAGCTGACCAACTTCAAGCACTTATGCAAAAAGGAAAAATACCAAAAAAGACTAATAAGGATGATTTACTCAGGTCTAGAATCGGCTGGGTCCGCTACAGACCATAGTTATATGACAAAATGGGCCAGAGATATGGGGATGGAAATTGACAGAGAAGACTGGGAAGATATCTGGGATAATGTGGCAAAAACCTCCATCTGTACAGCCACAAAAGAAAACATATATAAAATAATATACCAATGGTATCTCGCACCAAAGAGGCTAAAACAGATCTTCCCAGAATCCTCTGACCAATGCTGGAGGGCATGCGGCCAGGTAGGCGACATGGCCCACATATGGTGGTTCTGCCCAGCAATACAAAAATACTGGAAGATACCCATTAGATTATAAACGAGACCACAGGCTTAGAAATCCCCCTGTGCCCCCTGGTATACCTGCTGGCCAAACCAGTAGAGGAAATAAGCCACCCTATTAAGCGCCCGATATCGCATATTCTGACAGCAACCGCTTGGAAAAACCCATTGCCCCCATTCACTTCAATGGTAACAAATAAAATTAACGAGGTGATGTTGATGAGAGGCTCACGGCCTTCCTTAAACACTCCACCGAAAAAATCCACAGAATATGGGATTCTTGGCTAGAAGCCTAACAGAAGACAATATAGGCCAGATAAGTAGGAGTTCGAGTAGCTCGAGACCTAGGGTTGGGCCTGGAAGGAAGGGAGATAGACAGCAGAAATGAGAGTGACAGAGGCTCGCTGCCCAGGGAGCCAAACAGGACAAGATGATGGGTACCCTACCCCCCTCCAGTACAGTTCAGCACAACAGTATGGTCTTACCTGTGATTTTAAAAAAAATCTCCTTTATTAAAGAAACATATACAGTGGGATGGTGTGCAAAACAGTCAAGTCAGGCCTGCACCACTACAGTCCTCGCGGGCAGCAAACAGGCCCGGTTTTCAGGACAACCTTGAAAAACGGGCCTGTTTGCGGCCCTCCGGCACTGGAATTGTGCAGGTCCTGTGTGTGTGTACAGCAAGTTAAAACATTTCTGTATAAATACAAGTTAAAACACACAACAATATCTCCTTTATTTAAGTACAGCAGGTCAAAACATGTACAGTACAGTTCAGCACAACAGTATGGTCTGTACTTACCTGTGATTAAATTTTTTTATTTATTCATAAAATATACAAAACGGAACATCTCCTTTACACAAGAACAGCAATTCAAAACATTTGCAGTAGGATGGTGTGCAGAACAGTCAGGCCTGCACCACTACAGTCCTCGAGGGCAGCAAACAGGCCCGGTTTTCAGGACAACCTTGAAAACCGGGCCTGTTTGCGGCCCTCCGGGACTAGAACAAAACAGTTACCAAACATTTTCAACAGTTGAACACTCATTTAAATGCGTACTCCACCATATTGTCCTTCCATGGCCGATGCCTTGCATGGCGCAAAACGCCATTAATGCAGTCTCGAACGCCTTTCATTACAGGATCTGTAATTCAATAAAAGCGCCGCAATTCCTTCAGAATGGCCTTTCTTAAATTGTCAGGAAGCGCCTTTTTTTACGCGATTTCCTTCGTAGTTCACTCTTAAGGCCAAGTCGCAGTACAAAGTGTAGGGCACATGGTGCTTAAAAATGTACAAGGCATACTTGTGGGGTGCACCAGCACTCATCACCCTATACTTCTCCCTGAGTGCCGGTGGCAGATCGCGCAGGGTGATGTTGGGCACTGTATCGATGCGAGCGAATGAAGGTCTTCTGGGAGCGGGTGTGCTTGAGGCGACGGGCGATGGTAGGTTGTCTGGGAGGAAGCTTTCCGCCTGTCTTGGTCGCCGTGTTGTCTCCTGGCGTGGTCTTGACGGGGTTGTCATGTCCTCCTGAACGGCATACATGTACACTACATCTTCTGGTTGAGGGGGTGCGCTTGGTGATGGAAAGGTGTCGATGCTCCCATTCATCACATCCATGCCATGTGAAAAAGGAAACTTATCTAATAGTGGCGCTCTATATAAAAAAACTAGCTATACATATAATCGTAGTGATAATAATAATCAAAAGGTGATACTTATGCAAACACATAAAACAGGTGCTGCTATGACCCGGTGAGGATTGCTCTGTCAGTACTCGTGTTGAGAAGTAGGGATGAATCTCCGGGAAGCGCAGGGATATGTGAAAACAAAAATGTATATAGATAGTGCAATATTGCTGTGACAAATTGAATAAATTGGCTGATCTAATGCAGATCTAATGCAGATGTACTCACAAGTGTGAGAAGGTTAAAGGCACGTAAAGGTATCTTTCCCAGAGTATGGATGTCACACTGTATTCAGGAAATCAATCTCAGCCCCATATAGAATCCAAGAGACCTTAGAAAAGAAGACTGGACATAGCGCAGACTGTATACCAAGAATTTATAAAAGGTAAGTGAAAGGTATTACACTCACATGATTTCAAAAGTTTAAAAGCATTTCGATCACACGCAGTGGATCTCAGCAGCCGGATGGATGGTGTATCTGGTTCCCCTCCTTCCGTGGCGTGCGTGTCACTGATGAAATCGATGAGATGAAACGCGTAGAGTGACGTCTGTACTACAGGCCGGAACCCCTGGAAACCGATGACATCACTTCCTGTGCAGTTGGAACGCAAACCAGTGACACGCACGCCACGGAAGGAGGGGAACCAGATACACCATCCATCCGGCTGCTGAGATCCACTGCGTGTGATCGAAATGCTTTTAAACTTTTGAAATCATGTGAGTGTAATACCTTTCACTTACCTTTAATAAATTCTTGGTATAGTCTGCGCTATGTCCAGTCTTCTTTTCTAAGGTCTCTTGGATTCTATATGGGGCTGAGATTGATTTCCTGAATACAGTGTGACATCACATCCATGCCACCCTCCGGCTCTGGGGAAACAGGGGCATGAACACCGAGCAAATGATGTATACCCGCTATGTCAGCCTCTATCTTCTCCATCCGTCGATCCATATGTAGCATCTGTTGCTCCATATTTAGCATGGTCTCCAGAAGCAGATCTATCTTTGTCAGCATAACGGAGTCCACGGGGATATCCACACTTATCCCATTCAGCATCCGGTCTAACGAGTTGCTTCTTGTGCATGGCGTGTGGACATCTGGGTGGATGGGTGCAACGGAGGATGAAATGGGGGTTCCATGGAGAGAAGCGGCAGCGTCGAAGAAGGGTAGACAAAGTGACCTCTCGATTTCCGATCGAGAAGCAGAGTCATCTAAGCGCAAAGGAGAAAGTGACCCGTGGATTTCAGAGGCACCAGCGTCGTCGGATAGAACCGGAGAAGATGGCCTGTGGGTTTCCGGGAGGGCGGCGGCAGCGTTGAGGACGAGGAGTGGAGAAGACGGGCTGAAGATTTCTGGGACAGCGGCGGAGTCGTCGTCGAAGCGTATGGAAGGAAGTGGTCTGCGGGTTCGATGGGTTGGCTCCCATTTGTTTTGCGTTGAGAGTACATCACTGTATTTCTTCTTGACATAATAAGGCTGACGTCTACGAAAACCCTTAGCCTTTGGGGTCAGCAGAAGGTCTTCTTTATTGGCCTTAGCCTGTCGCTTTGGCCTTGGCGTGGAAACGGCAACCGCCTTTCGCTTTTTCTGCATGACAGGCACGGCAGAGGCGAGTGGGTTCCTGCGTCCATAGAATCGGGGTTGATCCATGGAAGCAGATGGCACAATGCAGTATCTGGACAAGGGCAAGTTCAGATAAAGATCGAGTGGTGGGCTATGCAAAGTGTGTAACCTTTTATGCATGGTGGCGAGGTACAGGTGTTGAAAGTGGGTGTACTCTAATGTGAGTCATTACCGTATAAATACACCATCCATTTTGTTGATTCACTGCACATTGAATACAGACTAAACATCGAATATACATTCTTGTGTTTGTATTTCTTTCTACTCGCAGCAATGCCTGTTAAAAAGATTTCAAAGGATCTCAGCATGCGAATTAAGGAGATGTACACGAGCGGACACCGAATTGCCGCTATCCAACGCTGGTTAGCTACTTCTGGCCTCGTTGTGCCAGCAACAACCGTGAGCCATCATGCACACGGAAAAAATAGAGAACGCAAAAGGGCACCAAGGGTAACTAACGTGTAAGTATATTTATACAACTTAAATTTACATTTTTTTATATAAAATATTGTACTGTAGATCTACAGTACTGTATCTAATATTTTTGTTATTTCTGTAGATTTATATCACAACAGTATATATATTTTGTATATTTATATTTCTATTACAACAGTATATATATTTTGTATATTTATATTTCTATTACAACAGTATATATATATTTTGTATATTTATATTTATATTACAACAGTATATATATATTTTGTATATTTATATTTATATTACAACAGTATATATATATATTTTGTATATTTATATTACAACAGTATATATATATTTTGTATATTTTGTATATTTATATTACAACAGTATATATATTTTGTATATTGTAGAACACTGTAGGGGGGGGGGAACGGAGCTGCGCAGGGGGGGGGAACACAAACAGAGAGGGGGGAGCGGAGAAACAGACAGGGGGAGTGGAGAGAGGGAGGAGCGGGAAATTGTACTCCCGGGCAACGCCGGGTCTCTCAGCTAGTAGTTTAATACGTATAGATATTGCTGACCTGTATATGAGCTGGGGGCTTTCTAAGTCATTGATTCCGGAAGGCACAGATGGCTACCAGGCTTGGCGCCACTGTGTCTGTCCAAGGGCCATACTTGAAAAGGCTCAGAGGTGCCTAGGTGTTATGCCAGATGGGGCCCTGCAATTATAATGGACCACCCACATCCTGGCCTGACACAAGGCAACCTCACACCCTTTGCTCAAGACCCAGACTCTGTGGAGCCTCGCACCGTGGGGGGCGAAGGGGCAGAGAGGGATATTTCACCTGCCCCTGGAAAAGACTGGGCGAAGGGGCAGAGAGGGATATTTCACCTGCCCCTGGAAAAGACTTGGGTGTGGGAAACCCTGTCTGTCTCAGATTTGGTTGCTCGGGACATTGCTATGTTTTTTTGATTGGGCTGCAGGGTTTCTGGGAATGAATACCAGAGGTGTTTTTTTGATTGGGCTGCAGGGTTTCTGGGAATGAATACCAGAGGTTTTATAAACTCTGACACAGCTCAGATTTGTCAGTTTTTCAAGTTTCTAAGCAAATTCCAAGCGCCACACCAACAGCGGCGAAGTAACAGATGTCCAGGACTTTTTGTGAGTAACTACCGGTCAGTGGAAAGTGCTCTAAAAAGGTGATCTGAAGGAATTTCGTTCCAGAAACTGATTTATTCGTTAGCCCCATCCCCAGTAAGTGTGTTAATCTTGAATTGTGTAACATTGTGTGTTCGTCTTATATAAGAAACTAGCTGAGAGACCCGGCGTTGCCCGGGAGTACAATTTCCCGCTCCCGGTGCTGGTATCTCCTGTGCGTTTAAATGTTCCGGTCACGTAACACGGTCAAATTAAACAATGCAGGGAGATACTGGGGCCTGTAACTCAGGAAGCATGGGGCTCCAAACCTGAAATGAATGTGTTTCTGCTCCGGAGACCCCTTGCTTCAATACTGTGTTGTTTTTATTTTAATAAGCTTCATTACCTTTTAGCGGCTAGCCACTAAGGCAATGAAGGGGTTAAACCAGAGTACCTGATTTCTTGGGGGTGATTGAAGGGGTAGTTGCCGTAGGGTGGGTGGTTAGGCCTCGGGTGGGTAGGGAGTGGAGTTAACCCTTCACTACCATAGTGAGTGCAATGGTAATGAGGCGGTTAAACCCTTCCGCTACCTACCTGAGAGGCCTAACCACCCACCCTGGGGGCAACTACCCCCTTTACCCACCACCTATACTCCCAAGAAATATTAAAATACAACAACCTTACTACTCACCCCTCTTCCCCAAACCCCCCACCCCCAACACATACAGTACAATAATGGACAAAATCCCTATTAATAAGATCTGGATAATTGCTCATTTGCCCATTAAAAATAAAACATTATCCAGCCAGCATAACATAAATTAAAGTTCTACTTACCCCTGCCAGGATGAAGGCCGCACTAGTCTTCCTCTGTCCTCCATGGGCAGCAGCATTACAACAAAAAAACAAACTAACTAATTTAGCAAGTAGTAACCATGTGACGGAGCGGCCTGTAGGCGAGGCCAGACACGGTTCCACACAAGTAATTTTTACCGGAGCAGCGGATTTTACATCCATTTCCATAGAACATCCTATTTTTCAGCTTCATCAGATAAGGATTCTTCTGGTTTTGATTCTTCACTAATGCCTTTGTCTTCGTGTGTTTAGGCTTGTTTTATAGTTGACATACGTGAACGCTAGTGCACGTGACGCACACTTTTTGCGTGTACGGTCCGTGCTGCTGTGAGCGACAGTCTTGTGTGTGTGTGTGTGTGTAAGTTAATAATTTATTATATAATATTTTAAAAATTAAAAAGGACACGTGAGAATAAGTATTTATTAACATTGTGCAACTCTGATACATATATGCACACACACACGCACACACACACATACACACACACACACACACATTGCAGCCTCACTGAGCTGAGCGAAAACATACTTTTCACTGTCTTCTCCCCGATCGTCTGGCTCCATGCTCATTGCCGTGCATGTGTGCGGCCCTAATATAGAAAGGCTGACTAACCACAGCCAATTATAATTGCTGTGCGCACGGCGGAGCAAGCGCGCCCTCTATATTATGGGCCTTAGTCTCTGTGGGATGCAGACGCTTGGGTAGGGCCAATACCTTTTCTTGTATTGGAGAAACCTGCACTTTACTGGTCTGCAGAGCCTCAGTCTGTCTTAATTCTGTAACCTTTTTCTCCAACGTCATCTTTTCAGACTCCAATGTTTTAACCACTGACCGTAAAGTCTTTGCATACTCTCTCTCTCCCTGCAGAACTGTAATCTAATTTCTCAGTCTTTCAAGCTCTTCCACTTCTAGGCCTTTGTGCAAGTTTAATTCATCCGCGAGAGACCTCTGTTTCTTGAGTATATCCTGTAATTCTATCGCTATCTTTTCCATGGACACCTTCTGTAACCCAAGTGTCTCTTTTATGTTTTACATTTTTTATTGTGTTTTCAAACAATTGTACATACATACAGTTATTTCATGAGGGAACCGTGGACCCCAAACTGATTTT
Organism: Ascaphus truei; assembly: GCA_036426205.1. NCBI lineage: Eukaryota > Metazoa > Chordata > Amphibia > Anura > Ascaphidae > Ascaphus > Ascaphus truei. Next base: position 304,051,847 of record CM071568.1, read on the forward strand.
AGATTTATACATTAGATTTTAATATAAAAAAAGAGAAGAGGATGGAAGAAAGAAACAACAAATGAAGAGAAAATAAAATGGAGGGCGGTAGGGTACCAATCATCTTGTCCTGTTTGGCTCCCTGGGCAGCGAGTCTCTGTCACTCTCATTTCTGCTGTCTATCTCCCTTCCAGGCCCAACCCTAGGTCTCGAGCTACTCGAACTTATGTGGCCTATATTGTCTTCTATTCGGCTTCTAGCCAAGGGTCCCATATTTTGTGGAATTTTTCGGTGGAGTGTTTAAGGAAGGCCGTGAGCCTCTCCATCAACATCACTTCGTTAATTCTATTTGTTACCATTGACCTGGATGGAGACAATGGGTTTTTCCAAGCGGCTGCTTTCGCGCATCTGGTTACTGTCAGAATATGCGATATCAGGCGCTTAATAGGATGGCTTATTTCCTCTACTGGTTTTGCCAGCAGCTATACTAGGGGGCACAAGGGGATTTCTAAGCATGTGGTCTCATTTATAATCTAATGGATCATATTCCAGTATTTTTGTATTGCTGGGCAGAACCACCATATGTGGGCCATGTCACCTACCTGGCCGCATGCCCTCCAGCATTGGTCAGAGGATTCTGGGAAGATCTGTTTTAGCCTCTTTGGTGCGAGATACCATTGGTATATTATTTTATATATGTTTTCTTTTGTGGCCGTACAGATGGAGGTTTTTGCCACATTATCCCAGATATCGTCCCAGTCTTCGCTGTCAATTTCCATCCCCAGGTCTCTGGCACATTTGGTCATATAACTATGGTCTGTAGTGGACCCCGCCGATTCTAGCCCTGCGTAAATCATCCTTATTAGTCCTTTTTGGTATTTTTCCTTTTTGCATAAGTGCTCGAAGTTGGTCAGCTCCGGAAATTTTGAGTTCCTAGAGATGGACAGGAGGAAATGCCTAATGTGTTGGAATTGGAATAGAGGTAGGTCTGGGGCGTTATATTTGGTTCTAAGGTCTTGGAGACTTGGGGGTTTCCCCTTGTGAAGTAAGTCTCCTATCCTTTTAATGTTTTTATTCTTAAGCTGGTCGAAATGGCTTGAGCTCATCCCTGGTGGTAAATTTGGTTTATCAAAGGGTGGGGGGTAATCTGGGAGGTAGTTGACGTGAGTTTTAATTTTGTTTTTGTTTTAGCCCAGATGTTCATTGTGAATTTGACAGGTTCTGGTTCTTTATGTCCCTGGTCTTTTTTTTCCCCTATTGTCCAGAGTGATATTCATAACGGGCAATCCTCTGAGTATCTCGATTCGATTGCTACCCAGCAGAACAGCATTCCAGATTACTAGTTGGTGTAGTTGTGCTGCATGGAAGTACCGAAGTATATCTGGACCAACATGCCGCCCCTCGATCTGGAGGCCATCAGCACAGACCTAGCCACCCTTGGTCTTTTCCCTTGCCAGATGAATTTAAAGATTTGGTTCTGTAGGGCTCTTAGTTCACCTCTTGGTACATAACTTGGAAATAATATAGCAGTCTGGGGAGGATATTCATTTTTATGGAGATTATCCTACCGATCCATGATATCTGATGCTTGCTCCACTTCAATAGGTCCTTTTTTTAATGTTGCCAAATAATGTGGTAATGGGGTAGTTGTTGTGATAGAGCAATTTGTAGTTTCTAGAGATGTTGACACCTAGATATTTAAAATGAGTTGGTCGCCATTTAAACTTGAATTTTTTTGTAGAATTTAGATACTACCATAGTGAGTGCAATGGTAATGAGGGGGTTAAACCCTTCCGCTACCTACCTGAGAGGCCTAACCACCCACCCTGGGGGCAACTACCCCCTTCACCCACCACCTATACCCCCAAGAAATATTAAAATACAACAACCCTACTACTCACCCCTCTTCCCCAACCCCCCCACCCCCAACACATACAGTACAATAATGGACAAAATCCCTATTAATAAGATCTGGATAATAGCCCATTTGCCCATTAAAAATAAAACATTATCCAGCCAGCATAACATAAATTAAAGTTCTACTTACCCCTGCCAGGATGAAGGCCGTCCTAGTCTTCCTCCCTGTCCTCCATGGGCAGCAGCATTATAACAAAAAAACAAATTAACTAACTTAGCAAGTAGTAACCATGTGACGGAGCGGCCTGTAGGCGAGGCCAGACACGATTCCATAGAAAAATAGCAAATGTGTGGTGCTCTAACAAGAAAGCCTGTAAAGCAAAAATCACAATAACTTGATTAAAGAATCCTGTAGTATGAACCCCCAATGGAAGAAAATGGGATATACCCTAGACAAAGTAGAAAAGAGCTCACGCTCGAAACGCGTTGGTGGGGGGCTATGTACCCCATAATACTATTGTAGTTTTTCTTGTGGAATTCATTAAATCATTTTTGTATGGGAACTAGCTCTCTTTTGATTTTTTCATGCTCTTTTTTTTTCTGTGGATTTGGTGCCTGCTTTTTCCCTATCTGCATGTTCTCAGACACGATTCCACACATGCAATTTTTAGCTCGGCCTCACGAGGGAGTCTTTCGGACTCCTTTTCTTCTTTCTCGACTTGCAATTGAAGAGGTTTTCATCCTTCCCTCCAATCTTTCCTCAGTCCACCTTCCGGCTGGATCCATGGGCTTGGTTCTCCTCGGTGAGACGTCTTTTCCCAAGCACCTTTTTACTCCAACCAGTCACTTTGTTTTTTTTTCCTTTGGGGCAATTGCCGTGCTTTCTAGGCTGCAGAATGGTTTTTCGCTGCCACCTCTTCCATGTAACTCAATATACTTAATACCGGAGCAGCGGATTCTACATCCATTTCCATAGTACATCCTATCTTTTCAGCTTCATCAGATAAGGATTCTTCTGGTTTTGATTCTTCTCTAATGCCTTTGTCTTCATGTGTATTAGGCTTGTTTTATAGTTGGCATACGCGAACGCTTGTGCATGTGACGCACACTTTTTGCGTGTACGGTCCGTGCTGCTGTGAGCGACAGGCTTGTGTGTGTGTGTAAGTTAATAATTTATTATATAATATTTTAAAAATTAAAAAGGACACGTTGTGAGAATAAGTATTTATTAACATTGTGCAATTCTGATACATATATGTACACACACACACACACACACACACACACACATGCACTGCAGCCTCACTGAGCGGCGCGCAAACTTACTTTTCACTGTCTTCTCCCCGATCGGCTAGCTCCATGCTCACTGCCGTGCGTTCGCGGCCCTAATATAGAAAGGCTGACTAACCACAGCCAATTATAATTGCCGTGCGCACAGCGGAGCAAGCGCGCCCACTATATTATGGGCGTTAGTCTCTCTGGGATGAAGACGCTTGGGTAGGGCCAATACCCTTTCTTGTATTGGAGAAACCTGCACTTTACTGGTCTGCAGAGCCTCACTCTGTCTTAATTCTTTAACCTTTTTCTCCAACTTCATCTTTTCAGACTCCAATGTTTTAACCACTGACTGTAAAGTCTTTGCATATTCTCTCTCTCCCTGCAGAACTGTAATCTAATTTCTCAGTCTTTCAAGCTCTTCCCCTTCTAGGCGTTTGTGCAAGTTTAATTCATCCGTGAGAGACCTCTGTTTCTTGAGTATATCCTGTAATTCTATCGCCATCTTTTCCATGGACACCTTCTGTAACCCAAGTGTCTCTTTTATGTTTTACATTTTTTATTGTGTTTTCAAACAATTGTAAATACATAGTTATTTCATGAGGGAACCGTGGACCCCAAACTGATTTTAGATTTATACATCAGATTTTAATATAAAAAAGAGAAGAGGATGGAAGAAAGAAACAACAAATGAAGAGAAAATAAAATGCAGGGGGATAGGGTACCAATCATCTTGTCCTGTTTGGCTTGGCTCCCTGGGCAGCGAGTCTCTGTCACTCTCATTTCTGCTGTCTATCTCTCTTCCTTCCAGACCCAACCCTAGGTCTCGAGCTACTCGAACTTATGTGGCCTATATTGTCTTCTATTCGGCTTCTAGCCAAGGGTCCCATATTTTGTGGAATTTTTCGGTGGAGTGTTTAAGGAAGGCCGTGAGCCTCTCCATCAACATCACTTTGTTAATTCTATTTGTTACCATTGACCTGGATGGAGACAATGGGTTTTTCCAAGCGGCTGCTATTGCGCATCTGGTCGCATGCCCTCCAGCATTGGTCAGAAGATTCTGGGAAGATCTGTTTTAGCCTCTTTGGTGCGAAATACCATTGGTATATTATTTTATATATGTTTTCTTTTGTGGCTGTACAGATGGAGGTTTTTGCCACATTATCCCAGATATCTTCCCAGTCTTCTCTGTCAATTTCCATCCCCAGGTCTCTGGCCCATTTGGTCATATAACTATGGTCTGTAGTGGACCCCGCCGATTCTAGCCCTGCGTAAATCATCCTTTTTAGTCCTTTTTTGGTATTTTTCCTTTTTGCATAAGTGCTTGAAGTTGGTCAGCTACGGAAATTTTGAGTTCCTAAAGATGGACAGGAGGAAATGCCTAATTTGTTGGAATTGGAATAGACGTAGGTCTGGGGCGTTATATTTGGTTCTAAGCTCTTGGAGACTTGGGGGTTTCCCCTTGTGAAGTAAGTCTCCTATCCTTTTAATGTTTTTATTCTTAAGCTGGTCGAAATGGCTTGAGCTCATCCCTGGTGGTAAATTTGGGTTATCAAAGGGGAGGGGGGGTAATCTGGGAGGTAGTTGACGTGAGTTTAAATTTTGTTTTTGTTTTAGCCCAGATGTTCATTGTGAATTTGACAGGGTCTGGTTCTTTATGTCCCTGGTCTTTTTTTTTCCCCTATTGTCCAGAGCGATATTAGTAACAGGCAATCCTCTGAGTATCTCGATTCGATTGCTACCCAGCAGAACAGCATTCCAGATGACTAGTTGGCGTAGTTGTGCTGCATGGAAGTACCGAATTATATCTGGACCAACATGCCGCCCTCGATCTGGAGGCCATCAGCACGGACCTAGCCACCCTTGGTCTCTTCCCTTGCCAGATGAATTTAATGATTTGGTTCTGTAGGGCTCTTAGTTCACCTCTTGGTACATAAATTGGAAGGGTCTGGAAATAATATAGCAGTCTGGGGAGGCTATTCATTTTTATGGAGATTATCCTACCGATCCATGATATCTGATCTTGCCCATTTCAAATAGGGGATTATCCTTGTGTTTAACAGTACTGTTGTGCCATAATGTGGTAATGGGGTAGTTGTTGTGATAGAGCAATTTGTAGTTTCTAGAGATGTTGACACCTAGATATTTAATATGAGTTGGTCGCCATTTAAACTTGAATTTTTTTGTAGAATTTAGATCAATGTTTTTAAATAATCTGTTGAGATGGAGGCGTAGGCCATCCATAGGAATAGTTTCTGGGTTATTCCGAATTCTAACGTTCTGTCTCCTCTCCCTATTTTCTTGGGCTTCTTTGAGGAGTTTGAGCTATGAAATCAGTTTCAGGATTTCGTCATCTGTTTGTGCTTGCAGCTGGAGGGAGTCCTCCATTTTGGACTGTAGGTCTGTGGTCCGCTGGCTCAATAATGCAATTTCTTCTTTAAATTATTTGACTGACTGCCGAGCGGAGTTCTGATTGAAATGATTGTGTTATCGTTTTTAAAGAGCTCCTCGATTAACCCTCTGCAAGTGGCCCTCCCCAGCCTGATCTTCCTGCTCACATGCTTTATCTGCTCCAAGATCTACTCCCTCATGGTCGGCTGCACGCTGAGAGCCTCCAAAGAAGCACGTAGGTTCCTTTGCTGTGGGGTTTTTATACTTTACTGACATATTGGTTTGGTTCTGGGGTTTTGTGATGCTTCTTGTGCCTTTGTGTTGCGGAAGACTTGTATTATTATTATTATTATTATTATTATTATTCTTGTGAGGGTCCCATGAGCTCTCTCGATTGGCTTCCAAGTGGTGTCCCCCCCAAGTGTCTCTTAGTTTTGTAATCTCTATTTTTGACCTCCAATGGCTTCAGAGCTTGTTCCATTTTATTTTTAAAAAATTCAGCTTGATCCTGCAATTTTTCCTCTTAGAGCAAGCACAGGAAAGAGGTGGAAGCTCTGAGTTTGCATCAGTGCCTCTTTCATCATATTTTTCAGCTCTGCCGATTTCGTCGCAGCAGCTTCAATTTTCCACGCCTCTTTCTCCTGGGCGTACTGACTTTTGGGGATGGACAAGCCTAAATATGCATTGCTTGTCACTGATTATCTATTGTTATCATAATTTCCAAGGGAAGGTGTTACACCAAGTATGTCAACACTCACTTGTTATGTTAAGGTACAATCAACCAGTTCAGAAAAGAGGTGAAATATATGTAGCATTGGTGCCCCTCGGGCACCAGAGATTCCCCTCCTTTGTGTCAGCCCGGTCGCGGGTGCCTTCGGAGGCAGCGACGGACCCGCCGGCTGTTCGCAAAGGTGGGGAGCCCGTTGCAGGTATTCTTTCCCCTGCGCTCGGCGTCAGGCGCTGCGGCGGCGCACCGGATTTCCTAGCGGGGGCCGCCATGACGGTTTGGCGAGGAGCGCGGGCCGATTCGCGCACCATACGCCACTCCATGCGCAGAAAGAACCACAGAGCCCTTAGGAAGTCGAGCGAGGGCAGGGAATGTTCAGGAGAGGTGCGGCGGCTAGGTTCGCGCAGGCGCAGGGAAGGCGCGCACGCGGCCCCAATATGTTTGCAAGCTCCCACGGGACTACAATTCCCATGAGGCTTAGGGCAAGCACAACAGGTGCTCAGTGTGGCCAATGAGGGCCAGGATCTCTAGAGGAGAAAGTGGATACATTGTTTGGGCTTGAGCACGTTGTCAGTTGGAGCTGGGAGTGTGAGGGAAGGGAAGGGTGCAGAGAGCATGTGCAATGCCTGCACACGGTAAGTCCCCACATCCCAAGTAAGGCCCCCAACTCCCCACCAGGTTAGTGGGTAAGTGCTGAGGGACGGCCCAAGATGGACGATGCCTAGTGCGTTGTGAGTGTGCTGTCTTGTCAGGGTCAGGTGGCAGTGCTGTGAGGTCTGACAAGAAGGCATAGTGTTAGTGTGCAGCAAGTTGCTGTACGCGTTCCGAAGGTTGGAGCGCGTAGCTGCGCGGTGTTAGTTTAATTAGTCAGGGCTGGGAAGAGTAGGTTAGTGGGGCAGGTTATTAACCCCGGTAGGCCCCTAGGAGTTTCCCCATAAGCCATCAAGGTTGCGTGCTATAGGGACGGCTATGTACAGTATAATCCCTGTAGTTATAAGAGGCAGATAGGAATTCAGAGGATGCTGCTGTTCCTGTGAAGCGGTTCGGACCCACGTTGTGGTCACAAGAGACTATTTCAGGGTGGGATGCCCCGGGGGAACCCGTGCAGTGCAAGGAACCACCGGATCAGACGGGATCAGAGTCACAGATCCTTTGTGAAGTGTTGGACCCGAGCACCGGAGTGCTCGGCAGGTACCTACAGTCATAAGTGCACCACCGGGCCCTTAGTGTAAATTGTGACTGCGCAGTCACCCACGTTCTCTGCAAGAGTGCGGGACATTGGGTGGGGTACATGGACACTGGGTGGGAGACCAGAAGTGTCGGGGAAGTGTCCTGTGAGACGCATTAGTAGTGTCTCTTTCCGAGAGGGACACCCGTCGTTCTGTGCATGTTTATGGAATGTTATGTTTCCTTAAGTAAACAGTATTGGTTATCATACTTAAGGTGTGTGAGTATTGTGTGATCGTCCTGCGAGGAAACACTCCCCCTCTGGTGGGAGCCATCGCAGGTGGAGGCGCTGCACCGAGTGTAAGTACATACCCCAGGTTCCCCCGTGGCGGAAGCTCAGCCCTCCTGGTTGCCAAACAGGTACCGCACCACACTGATAAGTAGTCAGATACACCTACCCACCTCAATCTCACTTAGGGTGGGGGTAAGAGGGCTACATTTGGAGGCGCTGCTGAGATACCGCCTGGGGTGCCCTGTCCATTTTTTTTCCCAAATTGCCCAACTCATATTTTTGTCACCATGTTTGTAAAGTCCGGACACGAGTTCCTTGCCTGGGCTTTGAGGCAATATATGGAACCCGGCCGGGTGGTGGCGGTAGGAGGCCTTGCCGCAACTACACCCGCGGCCGTGGTTCAGTACTTTATGCGTAAAATTTCTGGGTGGCCGTGTGCATGTGTCTTGGATGAAGAACAAGATCCCACGTCCACATGGAAAACTATACTTTTTGTAGCAATCCCCACTGCGGATATATGCCTGACAGAGGCACCATCCGCCCTGTGTATGCCCGGGGGCCCATCTGAGGTATACCCCCTAGTCTACGCAGACCCAGTACAATGGCGTCTCCCGCCAAAGCAGGAGAACGCACGTGCTGTTGACTGCAAGCCTGCACTAAATTGTGTCGAAGAAAACTGTCCGGGATTGGCGGGAAACCAAGAAGGCTACTCCCTCATCTATGCAGAGAGCCCTAGTGTAATTGCTGAGACTGTGATTAAAATGGAGTCTCTCTCAAGCAGTGAGTCACACCTAAGATGGCGGCTCCCGCCAAGTCGGGAGAGCACCAGGACTGTGCAAGAAATTGTTGCAGAGTATTGTCCGGGTTGGGCGCGAAAACCCCCTGCACTGTGAGTGACTCGCACAGCCCAGAACCACTCCTTTGTAGAAAGGGCCCTCCTCCTTCAGATTCCACCAGGGGGAGCAAGCCTTGTTATCTTCAACCATACAGTGATGCAGTAATAGACTCGTGGTTTTCTGAGGAGGATGATGAGATAGACTGTCAGGATATACACCCTAATGTGTATGTGCCCTGGCGAGCGCCAGGAGTAGGTGTTCTTGTGCTAATGTGCCCCTGCTTGCAAGAAGCCTATGATGAGGGAGCCGACCTGTCCCAGTTACCGCTAGACTTCAAGACGACTGAGCTAGGCGGAGAACCGGGTATACAATGTTTTAGTCCCACCTGTGACTGCTCTAGAGGTGCACTGGCATGGGAGCCCGAATGTGAATGCTGCGGTGTGCGGTTCTTGAAGCCTATTACACCCCATGCTACGGAGGCAGTTGAAGAAGAAGCGTGGAAGCCTGACCCCTCTGCAAAAGTGAGTGACACTGCTAATTAGTCTGTTCTAATTCCAGCGGCCTCCGTGGACCCGTGTGTTCACAACCATGTTGCAGAAACGGTTCCAGACCCTCTCAAAGGGGACGGCTTAGTGGTAGAGCAGGAACCACAGAGCCCAGACCCGCCGATGCCGGAATCACAGGGTAAGGTGTCTGTACCCCCATCGTCTTTTAATGATTCCAGCGACCAACCACTCGTGGTGATGCGCCTGCCGGCGGACCACTCTAGTGAAGTCATCGAACCAATTATTTCGGCGGATACAGAGCCTGCTGTGGGACCGTGTGCCCTGGAGGTGTATCCCGATGTTGCGGACCCTGCTGTGGGCCCGTGGGCCCTATAATGGTCAGTCCGGCCTACTACAATGGTACCATCGGTCCTAGAATGGGGACCAGTACCGAACGAAGACAAGGGTGAGTCGACTGCCCCAGGGGTGTTGGGGGTGAGCCTCCAGGTGACCGCGGAGCACGATAGCTCCTTAAGTCTGGTCACCAGGGCGAATGGCTCCCCTTGGCATCGCGTCCTGGCGGAGGTGTCCTCCTTAGAAGGTAGCTGTCCAGTGGTGCGAGTGGACCAGTACCTGCCTGATCATGTTCCAGATGAAGAGGAACCTATCGCAAGCCAGCGGAGTGGTGAGGAACCTCCTTATTCCCCACCGGCTCCTGATCTGAGTGTGAGCCCGTGCGCTCCAACCCAAGTGGTCCCAGGACTGGGATCCAACGCTCCCGAGGATCCAGCAAGTAAGTGGACTGCCCCAGAAGTACCGGGGACAGGTCCCAAGACAGCCGAGGTGGGAACTGACAGCGTCCCAGAGGACCTGTTGGCCACCGTGAATCACCGCAGTGGTAAGGTATCTACCCTTTACCCCCTGCTAGGTGACACAGAGACTTTGAGGAAAGAGACATTGTCTATTGCCAGCTTCCCAGGGGAAGCCTCGCAAGTGTGTAGGGACAAAGACTGTGTAGCGAAGTGTTTAGTGAAAATTTTCTCCTTGGAGCCCAAAACGAAACGCTCCCGTCACCATGTAGTGGACCGTGGGAAAGGTCCCGGCCTTCTGGCCTACCGCATCCATACCGCGGATGGCCGGGTAAAGGCCTGGTTAAGAGACACTGTGCTATTCCTTCCACCAGGGGGAGGAAGTAGTACAGAACCGGTGACTGTCACCCCAGAGCGTGCTCTACAGGAGATTTTTCTGGGGGAGGCTCACGGACGCAAAAGTGAGGTAGCCCCACATGATCAGTTAGGGGCCCCCCACAAATGGTCTCAGCTAGTCTCGGGTATAGTATGGTGTGAAGTGCATTATAAATCGGATGTTTAATGATCATATGATAAGTTGTATTTTCTATGCTCTGCATTTTGATTATATAACTTTTATGTCAAGTGATGTCGTTCCCCAAGCGGGGACGTTGGATTTTCCACCAGGGGGAGAGTGTAGCATTGGTGCCCCTCGGGCACCAGAGACTCCCCTCCTTTGTGTCAGCCCAGTCGCGGGTGCCGTCGGATGCAGCGACGGACCCGCCGGCTGTTCGCAAAGGTGGGGGCCAGTGCAGGGAGCGCTCGGCGTTCCTGGAGCTGCGGCGGCGCACCCGGCTAGCGGGGGCCGCCATGACGGTTTGCGCGAGCGAGCGCGGGATCGCGCATGCGCAGAATCGCCATGCGCAGAAAGAACCACAGAGCCCTTAGGAAGTCGCGCGAGGGCAGGGACTGTTCAGGAGAGGTTGCGGCGGCCATTAGGGATTCGCGCAGGCGCAGGGAAGGCGCGCACGCGGCCCCAATATGTTTGCAGCCTCCACGGGACTACAATTCCCATGAGGCTTAGGGCCAAGCACAACAGGTGCCTCAGTGTGGCCAATGAGGGCCAAGGATCTCTAGAGGGAGAAAGTGGATACATTGTTTGGGCTTGAGCACGTTTGTCAGTTGGAGCTGGGGAGCTGTGAGGGAAGGAAGGGTGCAGAGAGCATGTGCAGCTTCTGCACCGAGTAAGGTCCCCCACATCCCAAGTAAGGCCCCAACTCCCCACCAGGTTAGTGGGTAAGTGCTGAGGGACGGCCCAAGATAGGGACGCTGCCCTTAGTGCGTGTGAGTGTGCTGTCTTGTCAGGGTCACGGCTGGCAGTGCTGTGAGGTCTGACAAGAAGGCATAGTGTTAGTGTGCAGCAAGTTGCTGTACGCGTTCCGAAGGTTGCAGCGCGTAGCTGCGCGTGTTAGTTCTTAATTAGTCAGGGCTGGGAAGAGTTAGGTTAGTGGGGCAGGTTATTAACCCCGGTAGGCCCCTAGGAGTTTCCCCATAAGCCATCAAGGTTGCTGTGCTATAGGGACGGCCTATAGTACAGTATAATCCCTGTAGTTATAAGAGGCAGATAGGAATTCAGCGGATGCTGCTGTTCCTGTGAAGCGGTTCGGACCCACGTTGTGGTCCACAGAGACTATCTTCAGGGTGGGATCGCCCCGGGGGAACCCGTGCAAGGAACCACCGGATCAGACGGGATCCAGAGTCACAGATCCTTTGTGAAGTGTTGCTGACCCGAGCACCGGAGTGCTCGGCAGGTACCTACAGTCATAAGTGCACCACCGGGCCCTTAGTGTAAATTGTGACTGCGCAGTCACCCACGTTCTCTGCAAGAGTGCGGGACATTGGGTGGGGTACATGGACACTGGGTGGGAGACCAGAAGTGTCGGGGAAGTGTCCTGTGAGACGCATTAGTAGTGTCTCTTTCCGAGAGGTACACCCGTCGTTCTGTGCATGTTTATGGAATGTTATGTTTCCTTAAGTAAACAGTATTGGTTATCATACTTAAGGTGTGTGAGTATTGTGTGATCGTCCTGCGAGGAAACACTCCCCCTCTGGTGGGAGCCATCGCAGGTGGAGGCGCTGCACGAGTGTAAGTACATACCCCAGGTTCCCCGTGGCGGAAGCTCAGCCCTCCTGGTTGCCAAACATGTACCGCACCACACTGGTAAGTAGTCAGATACACCTACCCACCTCAATCTCACTTAGGGTGGGGGTAAGAGGGCTACATATACATACTCCGGGACTCCGTAGAAATTAAACTAGACGATTGTACTGATTTGTGTAATCAATATGTAACCAGGAATAATATAACTCATACATGTTCATACCATTCTTCTGTATATGAATGGTTTGGCCATCAGAGTTCCAAAATGGTTGTTCTTTTAGAACAAAAGGAGGGTATTGAAGGGGTTAAAATTATATGTCAGCTCTACAAGTCTCAGGGATTGAAAGGGTGAATATAATCTGCTAGCTTTATCTTTCTTATACGGCTGTTCCAGTACTGAGAGAATTAACTCACTATGCTAATTGTAATCTTTATTTACTTCTGTTTTTCTCAGTTTGTCTTTTATACAATAGCACAAGAGCAGTAAAATGTCCCAAACAATACCGCTGCAAGCTCTTGAGAAACATTCCCAGTATTTCTCTTTGTAATGTAGAAGTAGAAACTGCTGGCCAAACATAAGCAAGATGTAGTGATTTACTAATGCTTTGTCCAAAGACACAGATACATAAACTCTACAGAAACTTGTTACAGAACCTGCGCATAAGAAATATTCCCGAGTCTGTTTCTCCTGACGCCCTCCAGGATTACCTCCACAGAACCTTCCTGACACTGGTACCTGAGCTGTCAGACCATGACCTTCAGATGGACAGGGAACACCGCGCACTGGCCCCCAGGTCGCAAGACCCAAATCGCCGCAGAGACGTAATAGTTAAACTACACACCTACTCTGCCAAAGAAAGAATTATGTCTGCCAGTAGAGGGTTAAATGACCTCCAGATGGATAACCCAATCCAAATCTTTGGCGACCTCTCCAAAGTCACCATCGACAGATGCAGGGAGATGAGGCCCCTCACGGCGATCCTAAGGGAGAGAGGCATCAAGTACAGATGGGGTTTCCGCTTTAAGCTTGTTGTCCTTAAAGATGGCCGATACCACTCCATTTCTAGGCCAGAGTTCTTAAGTCGAAGGGATTAACCACTCCTCCGTGGGACCGAGAGATGCCCTCCAGAGACCCAGAAAGACCTGAAGCCTCAGAGATCCTACGAGCATCCCAACACCTAGCAAATCAGAGGAGGCCATAACCTCCCCATCTAATCTCCGATCCGATGAGGGTGTCTGAGGGAAAAGAAGAAGGCGGCCTTCCTTCTTGGCAGGCTACAAAGCCTCCAATCCGCCGGGCGAGCAAGTCCTGAAGCACAGATCCCCATACCTGGGCCCTCCCCCTTCCTTTTTTCCCGTCTCCCCCCCTTCCACCCCTTCTCCCTCCCCCCAAGGACCCCCTCTTCCCTCCCATCATCTCCAGCTGCTCTACACCAGAACTTACCAACAAGATGTCTCTTTCCGGGATCCCAGACACCCCTGGTCGCAAGTCTCCCCCTCTCCGCATACAGATGTCAGCTAAGACCAGGTCTTCGATGGCTGGGGCACAAATGAAGAGTCCGACCGCCCGACGCGGAACCCCCACTAGAACCCAGAGAATACCCAACCTCCTTCTCTGCCCATACCTCCACAGTGGTGGAACCTCCGTACCCAAAAGCCCGTCAGGAGAGGATTTGTACGACTATGCCTCTATCTGTTGAAGGAATGAGGCCCCCTTGCTGCTGGACCCTTCCCAGGACACTGGCCTTGGCACCCTGGACACAGAGTGTGAACTTCGTTTGGTGAAGGTCGTATATACTCTCCCTAAGCACTGAGGACCCTCCCTCCAAAACAGCTGTACCCCCACTGACACCCCTCCACAGGTTGTAAGGAAAAGAACTCCTCACAATGTGAATTTACATTGGTCTTATTTGTATGTTGTTTGATGTATTTATCTTGTAACCCTCCCCCCCCCCTCTCCTTCCCTCCCTCTTTGGACCCAGAAACCTGGGCATCTCTTTGTGCACCCAGATGTAATGAAAAGACCCCTGACCACCGTGCCAATATGTATCTGAATTGCTCCCAAATGCAGGTTATATGATGTTCTCATCGTGTACCCCCTCCCTCCCTCCCCCCCCTACATCAAGACTGAGCAGCGGGTTCTGAAACCCCCCTCCCGGTATCTAATTTACACACTATTTATGAGTACCTTCCCTAATAGCTGACGTACAGAGGATTGTTATACATTGCAAATGCTGTTTTATTAACTGATTTTTACAGAAGCAAAAGGCTGAGGCCTCTACTGCAAATGCTCCATATGCTTAACACTATGTAACCCTCCCACCTCCCCCTACCAGGTTAAAGGTAACTGCACTCACCACTAAAAACAAATCTCTGTTATCTGTATATTTGTACCCCTACCCCACCTGTAAATACTCTCCTAATGATTCTCAGTTGAATTTTCGGAGGTCACTCGGTCCTCGTCTCCGGCTTCCAGCCATGCTCTACGGCTCAGGAAGCTCTCCAGGGGTTTCCAACCCTCTTTCCTTCTTCACCTTGGTTATTAAGGATCCTCTCTCAGGGCACTGTTAGGCCCACAACTCCCTCCTCCTCCTACTGTTTCTCCCTCCCCCCCCCTCCCATCGGAGGGCCCCAACCTTACGAAGGCTAGCCGTGGGCCCCGAAATCCCGCTGCGGCTCCTACACAATCCAGTTCTAGTCCACTTTCATGGGAAACCAAGGGGCTGTGAGGCCTTTAGCTTCACAAACAAACACCCCACAAAATGTCTTCTATAAAGCTTATCTCCCTTAACGTAAAAGGCCTAAATTCGGCAAAAAAAAAAAAAGAAGAAAACTTGCATTGCAAGAATTTAAAAAAATCAAAAGGTGATATTCTTTTTTTTTTTTTAACAAGAAACGCACTTTGATTCCCCCAATCCACCAAACACGTTTAAAAGTATATTCCCCCATGCATTCTATGCCACCTCTCCAAATAAATCCCTATAGGGGATCTGCAGCAGCGATCAAATCCGATACGCTTACCATTGACCCTAAGTACCTTAGCAGTCCCATTTAAGTGTACCGGATTTGATGATATGTGTGTAGCCAGGTCTCCCCAGCCTGTCAGTGCCCCCCTCACCTCGCTGCCGATCGCGGGGGCCGCCGCGTCCAATGGCGGCTCCGTCCGGCGAGTGCAGGGGTGAGGGCGGTCAGGTCCCGGCTCGGGGGTTGCTGGGGACGCGTGCGGCTGGTTGCCAGGGCCGCATGCGCGTCACGGGGATCCCGGTGCTCTCGGAGCCGGGCGGAGAGGGTGCCGCCATTACCCCCTCGCTCGCGCATGCGCAGTGGCTGCACGAGTATAGGGCCTGAGCAGGGAGTAGCGCGCTGCCCCCTAGTGCAGGCCGGTTGCCGGGGACGCGATCAGGTCGTCGGCAAGGCCGCGATCGCGTTGCCACGGTTACGGCGGCTCATAGAGCAGGGCGCCGGTTCACGCATGCGCAGTGAGTCCCCGGCGGCCCGACAGAGTCGCGCACGCGCAGGGCAGGAGAGAGAAAGCCCGCGAAGCTGTAGCCAGTTAGGGAAGGCTCTAGAGAGGGACTACAGATCCCAGGAACCTCTGCGCACCCCACGTGATGCCAGGGAGCCAATAGGGTTTAGGATCCCCAGGCAGGCAAGTGGATACAATTCGCACGCTGAGCCCACGCTAGTCAGTCAGAGACCGGAGCAGCCCAGGGAAGGAGGAAGGGTACAGGAGTCAGGGACTCCCTGTACTAGGCCAGCACCCCCAGGGCCCGAGGTAGCTAAAGACCCTATTAAAGAGTGTTGCCAGGGACTGCCCTAGAGTAAGGGACCCTGTCACTCAGGCTAATAAGTTGGAGCAGGGGAGCTGTGAGGGAAGGAAGGGTGCGGGGAGTGAGTGCAGCTCCTGCACCCGATAGGTACCCACACCCCAGGTAGGCCCCAACTCCCCACTAGGTTAGTGGGTAAATGCTGAGGGAGGCCCAAGATAGGGACGCTGCCCTTAGTATTAGTGTGCTGTCTTGTCAGGGTCACGGCTGTCAGTACTGTGGGGCCTGACAGGCAGGCACAGTGTTGTGTAGCACATTGGCTGCACACATTCAGTGGGTCACAGCTTGATGCGGCAGGCGCTGGGACTAGTTAGTAATAGTCAGGCCCGGGAAGAGTTAGGGGAGTGGGGCAGGTTATTAACCCCTGTAGACCCCTAGGAGTTTTCCCCAAAGCCATCAAGGTTGCTGTACTATAGGGACGGCCTATAGTATAGCGCGTGTCCTGTAGTGCTGTAGGGACAGGTCCTATGTTAGGGATCCTGTCACAATAGGGTTCCTGTCACGCTAGTGCCAAGTGTTAGAGAGGGACTCAGCGGATGCTGCGGTTCCTGTGAAGCGGTTCGGACCCACGTTGGGGTCCACAGAGACTGTTCCAGGGTGGGATCGCCCTCGGCGGTCCGCGTGCAAGGAGGACGGTTGGGGATCAGATGACGCCATCCTACGACTGATCCTTTGCGAAGTCCGTTGGAGATCCGAGCACAGGAGTGCTCGGCAGGTACTATCTAATACACAAGTGCACCAACGGGCCGTTAGCATAAATAGTGACTGCGCAGTCACCCAAGTTCTCTCCAAGAGTTGGGGACATTTGGTGGGATTCTCGGGACACTGGGTGGGATCATCCTGTGTTTGGGAGGCGTCCTGCGTGACGCAGTACGTGTCTCCTCGAGAGAGGGACACCGGTTATTATGAATGTGATGTGTGTTATCTTATGTTCCTAAGTAAATAGTATTAGTTATTATACCCCACTGTGTATGTGATTATTGTATTTGTCCTGCGAGGAACCATTCCCCCTCTGGTGGGAGCCATCGCAGGTGGAGGCGCTGTACCGAGAAGGTGTTGTCCATAGTATTGTAATTGCCCCAGGTTCCCCGTGGCGGAAGCTCAGCCCTCCTGTGAGCCAACAGGTAACGCACCACACACCCGAGTAACACTGTATGTTCCCCGCTCCCACACTAAATCTGCGATTGGGGGGGGGGAATACCCGTTACATGTGATAGATATATACACCTACCTCGATCACTGCTGCAGATCCCCTATAGGTAACCTGAGGTCAAGCCAGCCATAGTAATGGTGTAGATTCACCATTGCCTACAGTTACACAGAGAGGACTCAGTTGAGCTCTGATCCTTTTTGACATTTGCTGGCTGAATTGTGGTATATCAAATATATTACATATGTGACACCACAATTACACACCGGCTACTGTAAATCCAACCATCCTATTTTTCTATACTTTGGTTTATTAGGGTACTTGTCCCAGTGATTTACAGCCTATGTTATCTTGTGTATGAGAATTTCCTGTACGTGTTCACTCCCTTACAGATCCTTTACAAGGACTGTTATCTAGTGTGGTATTAGTATCTTCTATTTACGCACTAATATTTCAGGATCCTGAGCCAACACGGCTATCAGTATTTGAAGATACTGTTGATAGATTTCTGAAATGGACTGGGGGGAGGGGGGTCTCTGTAGAAGGATTGAAAGTGATGTTCAGTTTCCATTTTGTGAGTAAGAATGTGTCTGGTGTAAATGAGAGATTTCCCTTCTAAGTTGATTTACGACTGTGCCTAAAGTAACGCCCACATTGCTAGTGAGAGTTGGTACCTGGAACCTATTCATAGCTGTTTGAGGCCAGTTTTAATGAGCTGTAAGATGATTGGTATAAGAATTAAGATGTGGTTAGTGTAATCTGCCTAGTAACAGTTTTAGACAAAGGAACCAAAAGTGTATAAAGGTTGCTGCCTGGACACTCCCTGGCAGAGAGAGTCTTGTAGACTTTTGAATGAGTATGATCATACTATACTATGTATTGAAATAAACTACTTATCAACTGAACCCCTTTTGTCAATTTGGAACATATGGCCCTTGGACAAACACATACTGTATATATATATATATATACAGTGTTCGACAAATCACCCAAAAACCTACTCGCCCAACCAAAAAATCTACTAGCCACCTAGTCCCGCCCCCAACCCCGCTTTAAAATAAAATTTATAAATAAAATACATTTAATAAATTCCTATATATATATATATATATTAGTTGCCAGGCACTTTAGACAATATCTAAACACCTAGGCATCTATGAGCCTTTTCAAGTATGGCTCTTGGACAGACACAGCGGCGCCAAGCCTGGTAGCCAGCTGTGCCTTCCGGAATCCATGACTTAGAAAGCCCTCAGCTCATATACGGATCAGCAATATCTATACGTATTAAACTATTCCCGTTTAATAAAAGATGTGGTGTCCTGTCTTCTGTGTGCTAAAAGTTTGGTTCTTATTCTGGTGTCAGGAATGGAGTGAGTGTAAATATTCCCTACATTCACTAGCCTCATTCTTGGCACACATTAGAAAAATGCTTTAACCTTTTAAAACACTGCAAATCTGCTCAGCTTCATAACCTTAGCACCTTCCTGAACCCCTACTCTAGGCTCAGGATACCTGGGCATGGATGTGGGTTCCTCTGCTATACTGGGGAGCCCCTGCTATACTAAGGACTCGGTGGATATCTGCAGATATTTTAACCCCTTCACCTTGTCTGGAAGATGCTGCAGCAGGAACTCTGGCGGTGTCGTAAGAGTGTTTTCAGGGTACGAGGTTGGCGTAGTAATGCGCTTAGCTGTATCCGAGGATATCACTCAATCTCCGGATACAACTCTTTGGGGTATCCCATAACTCTGGAACCCCGCTACATAGACACATTCTGCAAAGACTTTTTCTGCCAAACCCACCCTGAAACTTACAGCCTAGAAATCTCCCGATCCCAGCATCCCAGGAAAGGCAAAAGTCACATAATTCTTTAATGTCGTAAATTAGTATACAGTTGCAGTAATACATTCTCTACATCTGGGTCCCAGAGCTGACACTCTAAGACCCTAACACACGGATCAGGGTTATCCAATTGGGCTTGACCTTTATTATAAGCCTGGGTAATCCCTTCACTGTCACATACATATACACACTTTCATTTACTTGCACACCTTTATAGCAAATCACATGTACTGCACATATTAGTGGGTGTATGTTTGCCTATTTATAGATGTTTGTGTACGTACGTACGTACATGTGCCAGTTTACATGCATGTACGGTATATAGCTGTGTATGTACACTGCTTGTTGTGTGTGTATTAATAAGTGCAGGTGTGTACTGTGTGTGTGTGTGTGTACGTGTGTGTGTGTATTAATAAATGCAGGTGTGTACACTGCTTTCTGTGATCTTTGTATATTTGCAACATTTAGAAAATGAGGGGTTAACCCCTTGTATGCTACAGACGCAAGGCTACCACATGCTTGGATTTCTATATGTAAGGGGGTCACCCCCGGTTCCCCTGATCTTCCTTTGCCCCCTGCCTTACCCCTGTGGCAGTGGGGGAAGGGGACGGTGACTTCTCCCGGTGGGCGCCGCCATCTTGGTTGTGGCGCGAGGTTTGCGCAATGCGCAGAGGTTGGCAAGGGTAGCGGTGGCCATTACAAGTGTGCAGGAGCTCTGGGAGGTTGCGCAGGCGCAGTTAAGCGTAGCGGCGGCCATTACAGCTTCGCACAGGTGCAGGAGAGATTGCGCACGCGGTTCCCATAGGAAAGAGGTCCTGAGTGGACTACGATTCCCAGCAGCCTCTGGGGACTGCCCTTTCACCTCTATCACATGCAGTCAGACAGCCACTAAGGCTGACAGATTCTCATGCTGCAAAGAAGATACAATGTTGTGTGCAGCCTGTCTGTGCCTCTCTCTCTGTCCCTGTCTGTGCCTCTCTCTCTCTGTCCCTGTCTGTGCCTCTCTCTCTCTCTGTCCCTGTCGGTGCCTCTCTCTCTCTGTCCCTGTCTGTGCCTCTCTCTCTCTGTCCCTGTCTGTGCCTCTCTCTCTCTGTCCCTGTCTGTGCCTCTCTCTTTCTGTCACCCTCACCCACTGCCTCTGTTTTTATCTTAACTGCCCTATACCTACACCGAAATAACCTATTCTGCTTTCTTCCGGATCTGACTCAAGTTTTACACGGGGGACATCAGAAGACAGGTGTGGAACACCTCCCCACCAGTATAGTACCTTGAGGGACTGCGGATCAGGTAAGATCCCAGGTGGGATTGCTGCTTTGGAAATCAAGAGGGGCATACTGACACTGGTTAATGGGTTCAGAAGTCATTCACATCTGGCTTTTTTTTTCTTCGTTTAGTGAGGTCAACACACACACACACACACACTGTACTTTTGGAAATAAACCTACGTTTCTATGAAAATTTAAGTTTTTTTTTTGTGGCCCACCTAAACGTAAACCTTGTTTATTTGGCCCGTGTTCGCCTTTGAGTTTGACACCTTTATAGCAAATCACATGTACTGCACATATTAGTGGGTGTATGTTTGCCTATTTATAGATGTTTGTTTATGTATGTACGTACATGGGCCAGTTTACATGCATGTACATTTTATAGCTGTGTATGTACACTGCTTGTTGTGTGTGTGTGTATTAATAAGTGCAGGTGTATTAATAAGTGCAGGTGTGTACTGTGTGTGTTTGTGTGTAGTGTTTGTGTGTGTGTGTGTGTGTGCGCATGTATATTAATAAATGCAGGTGTGTACACTGCTTTCTGTGATCTTTGTATATTTGCAACATTTAGAAAATGAGGGGTTAACGCCTTGTATGCTACAGACGCAGGGCTACCACATGCTTGGATTTCTATATGTAAGGGGGTCACCCCCGGTTCCTCTGAAATTCCTTTGCCCCCTGCCTTACCCCTGTGGCAGTGGGGGAAGGGGACGGCGACTTCTCCCGGTGAGCGCCACCATCTTGGTTGTGGCGCGAGGTTCGCGCAATGTGCAGAGGTTGGCAAGGGTAGCGGTGGCCATTACAAGTGTGCAGGAGCTCTGGGAGGTTGCGCAGGCGCAGTTAAGCGTAGCGGCAGCCATTACAGCTTCGCACAGGCGCAGGAGAGATTGCGCACACGGTTCCCATAGGAAAGAGGTCCTGAGTGGACTACGATTCCCAGCAGCCTCTGGGGACTGCCCTTTCACCTCTATCACATGCAGTCAGACAGCCACTAAGGCCCGGGCCATAGAGGGGGAGAGCCGGGCTGAACCGCGCAGACGCTGAGGCTCACCTGCAGAAGCTGTGCGATTCCACGCACATACAGGCGAGCCAAAACGGAGCTGGGGGGGGCAAAAACGGAGCTGGGGTGGGTCGGGGCAAAAACGGAGCTGGGGTGGGTGGGCAAAAACGGTAGTCTGGGGTGGGTGGGGGTGCAAAACGGCGCGGGGTTGGGTGGGGTGCAAAACGGAGCTGGGTGGGTGGGGGGGGGGCAAAAACGGAGCGGGGGTGGGTGGGGGGGGCAAAACGTGAGCTGTGCTTGGTGTGGGGGGCAAAACGAGCTTGGGTTGGGTGGGGGGGGCAAAAACGGAGCTGGTGTGGGTGGGGGGGCACAAAACGGAGCTGTGGGTGGGGGCTAAGTAGCGGTTGTGGGGCAAAAACGGATGTGGTGGTGCAAGCTGGGGTGGGTGGGGGGGGGGGCAAAAACGGAGCTGGGGGGGTGGGGGGGGGCAAAAACGGAGCTGGGGGTGGGTGGGGGGGGGCAAAAACGGAGGCTTGGGGTGGGTGGGGGGGGATAAAAACGAAGAGAAAAGTGAGACTTGGGTGGGTGTGTGGGGGCAAAAACGAGCTTCTGGGGGTGGGTGGGGGGGGCAAAACGGAGCTGGGGGCAAAACTGAGCTGGTGGGGGGGGGCAAAACGTGAGCTGGGG
This sequence comes from Ascaphus truei, assembly GCA_036426205.1. Taxonomy (NCBI): domain Eukaryota; kingdom Metazoa; phylum Chordata; class Amphibia; order Anura; family Ascaphidae; genus Ascaphus; species Ascaphus truei. The sequence continues at coordinate 304,073,576 of CM071568.1, forward strand.
TGGGTGGGTGGGGACGGAGCGGGGGGGCAAAAACGGAGCTGGGGTGGTGTGGGGGGGCAAACTGGAGCTGGGTGGGTAGGGGGGGGGGGCAAAAACTGAGGCTGGGGTGGGTGGGGGGGGGCAAAACGAGCTGGTGTTGTGTGGGGGGGCAAAAACGGAGCTGGGGTGGGTGGGGGGGCAAAAACGGAGCTGGGGTGGGTGGGGGGGCAACAACTGATCTGGGTGGGTGATGGGGGGGCAAAAACGGAGCTGGGGTGGTGGGGGGGAAACGTGCGTGGGGGGGGGAAAAACGGAAGCTTGGGTTGGGTTGGGGGGGCAAACAACGAGCTGGTGGTGGGGGGTCAAAAACGGAGCTGGGGTGGGGTGGGGGGGGGACGGAGGGGGGGGTGGGCAAAAACGGAGCTGGGGTGGTTGTGGGGGGCCAAAAACGGAGGCTGTGGGGGTGGGGGGGGCAAAAACGAACGAGCTTGGGTGGGTGGGGTGGGGGCAAAGGACGGGTGGTGTGGGAGGGCAAATGGGGTGGGTGGTGGGGGGCAAAAACGGAGCTGTGGTTGGGGGTGGGCAAAAAGCGAGCTTGGGGGGGTGGGGGGGCAAAAACGGAGCTTGGTGTGGTGTGGGGGGGGGGCAAAAAGGAACTGGGGTTGGTGTGGGGGGGTGGCAAAAACGGAGCTGGGGTGGGTGGGGGGGGCCAAAACGGAGCTTGGGTGGTGGGGGGGGGCAAAAACGGAGCTGGGGTGGGGGGGGGGCAAAACAGGTGGCAACGGAGCTGGGGGGGAAGATGGGTTGGGTGGGGGGGCCAAAAAACGTGAGCTCTAGGGTGGTTTGGATGTAAGGAGAGAGTGGAGGTAGGATAGGTCATAGCATAGTGGTGAGACGTAGAATAGTAAAGCATATAGAAGGTAAGACATGGAGACGCTAGAACAGTTATAAAGAGAAAAGAGACAAAGTTGTACAAAGAGGATATGGAGCGATTAACGAAAAGATTTTTGGGGGAGAAAAGGGAAGGGAAGAGAGAGTGGCTACAAGTAGTCTCAGTGGTAGAAAGGTGTAGTGAAGAAGTGCAGTGTGGTGAAAGGGAAAAAAAAAGGGAAAGCACGAGGGACTGATGCTTCTAGGAAGACAACTGCACACCAACTACACTCGCACTGCAACATCGATGCCCCACTACACTCGCCCATGGACACACTATTCGCACTGCAACACTGCCCACACTACACTCTCACTGCCCAAACTGCACCCCCTGCACCTTACTCTCACTGCCCACACTTACAACCTTCCCGTGCAAACAACGCAACACATTACACTCATTGCACCCAATACCATCTCACTGCCCCCCACCCCCACTATAACTACTCCCTGCGACACACCTGCCCTACTGCCAATGCAAACACTACATCGCACTGCACATCGCAACTGCAACACCTCACTCTCATGCACACCTACACACACTTACACCGCACTGCACACAGCTGCACCCACTAAACTCGCACTGACAAACAACACTCAAGCCCTCTCCGTGCACACCCTTACAATCTCTGACACACATGCACATTTACTACTCACTGCACCACACTAACTCTCCTAGCACGACACCACACTCTACACTGCACATACACTCTATCTGCAACCCTACCACTCTCATGCACACACTTACCTTCACTTGCACACATAACTCTGCACGCACTTGCAATGACACACACATTCTCACTGCACACAACTACACTCTAACTGCACACACATACACTCTCATGCCACCCATACACTCTCACTGCACACACGACACTTCCATGCCAACTACACTTGGCACTGACATCACACTTATCTCCACTGCACCACACTACACTCTCGACTGCACCGACAACCCTGCACACTAGCACTGCGTTGAGATAGCACACACTAACGCTCCCCTGCAACACCTATCTCACTACACACACTTACTCACCACTGCACACACTACAACAAAATAGCGAGTTGTAGTGCGTGGCAGCGCGAGTGTAATAGTGCGTGACAGCGTCAACGTGTAGTGCGTGCAGCGCGAGTGTGTGCGTCGCATCGGTAGTGCAGCCAGTGTTGGTAGTGCAGGTTGGGGTGTGCGCGACTCACTGGGCCGCGTGGAGAAAAAGTGCGCGACTTCTGCGCAGCCGTACGGCAGTGCGGAGCTCTGTCTGGACGCAGCGTGGAGTGCTAGCGCTCTCCGCCGGCAGCGGCGGATGCCGCGGCACTTCGGCGCAGCGTGGAGTGGTTGCAATCCAACGGCTGCGAAGAGGAGAAAGAGGCCACTCAACGTGCGCCAGAGGAGCGCGCACTCCACGCTGCGCAGAGAGCGCGCACTCCACGCGCGAGAGACGCGGGCCACTACAACGCTGCCAGAGAGCGCCCACGCCACGCTGCGCAACGAGAGGGCCGCACACACACACAACGGCACACAACACCACAGGTGCGCCCACAATATGCACGCACATGCAGCACTGACACCCGTTGCAAGCACCTACACTTGCGCTGACAACGCGCATACTACACTCGCGCTGCACGCACTACACTCGCGCTGCACGCACTACACTCGCGCTGCACGCACTACACACGCGCTGCACACACTACCTGTATATCTTGTTGTGTATTGCTGATGTATATGTTAAGTTACATTCTGCATATAGTAAAGACCGTTGCTATTTCACATCCAGTGTATGTGTTCATTTGTATGTGTCCTGCGAGGAACAACTCCCACTCTGCAGGGAGCCATTGCAGGTGGAGGCACTGCACCATATAGTAGTAGTAAGAGTAATTCACCCCAGTTTCCCCGTGGCGGTAGCTCAGCTCTCCTGGTTGCCAAACATGTACAGCACAACACTGATAAGTATTCAGATACACCTACCCACCTCAATCGCACTTAGGGTGGGGGTAAGAGGGCTACATATATGGCGACGCATACAGAGACCCAGACACAGCACCCACCTCTATGCCTGGGGTCACCCATCTCTCTCTCAGCTGTACTTCTGCACTGCAGATTGGGGGAGGGAAGAGGGCTCTGTGTCTCACTTCTACATCTCCAGCTCTGCACAGACTGTCCTCCGCCAGTGTCCCAGACACATTCTTTAAAACTTAGACATGGGAGAATGCAGCAGATATTTGGGACATCAGAACATACTGTCAGACCAGGACTGTCCCCGGGCAAACGGGTCAGCCTCACACAGAGAAGCTATAGCTCATAACACACACAGGATGCTGGCCCCTGTGGTAATGAAGGAGTTAAACTCCAACCAATACTCCCTCAATCTAATTACTTTCTAACTCTATTTAATAACTTTCCCAATCTTATCCTCACTGATTCCTAATGTTAATTCCCAATGTAAAATAACCCCCATTATCTCCCAGTCCCTGTGATACAGGAGGAGTAACAATGAATGACAAAACAACATGAATCAGTTAATGGTTTTTTTAACTCTCAATTCTCACAATGCTGTGCAAATCAGATTTACATTTCAAATTCGAGAAGGGATTTTCCAAAGCGTTACCGTAAACAAAGCCTCAAAGGTTTGGGGGGGTTGGGTGAGTCATGCGTTAGCTCCCATCTCAAAGAGGATTACATGCAGGCGAAGTGAGGTGATTGACGCTCGGCTAGGGACGGATTAAAAACACAATGACTAGCTTCAGAAAATTAATGACTCTGGGGGGGAGAGGGGGGAGTTGGGTGAGTCATGAGCAGTAAACAGCTAGCTCCCATCTCAAAGAGGATTACATTCAGAAAATTAATGACTCTGTGAAGGTTTTTGTCGATAAAAGTTTGTGTGTGCGTGGGGGAGGGATGAAGGATTAGTTGTGCAGCAGTTCAAAGAAATTACATAGAGTACAGTAATTTCAAAAGGCAGTTCATCATAATAATTTGATCCCTACACCCCCAAATACAGTACATAAAAAGCACACAAATCAACCATGTGCAGTCAAAAGCTACAGCACAGATTGAATATCGTAATATCAAGATTGTTTTGCAGGCTTGTGGATAAAATAACAGTTAAAAAATGATAATTAAATTTATTTTTTTTGGGGGCACTCAAGCAAGCAGTAGTGGGTGAGCAGTAATCAACTAGTTCCCATCCGAAAGAGGATTACACACAGGCGCATAGAGAGGTGATGCTCTGTGCAAATCAAATTCGAGAAGGGATTTTCCAAAGCGTTACCGTAAACAAAGCCCAAGGGGTTGGGCGAGTCATGCGCAGCAAGCAGCTAGCTCCCATCTCAAAGAGGATTACACGCAGGCGCAGTGAGGCTTTGTAGCTCGGCTATGGACGGATTAAGAACACAATGTCAAGATTCAGAAGATGAATGACTCCGTGGAATTTCAAATCCTTGAGCTAGCCTTGTGTGTGTTCGTGGGGGAGGGGGCTACAGGGTACAGCTGCATGAAGTTCAAAGATAATGACATACTGTACTATAATTTCAAATCAACCATATGCAGTCAAACGCACAGGGTCGCAGACAAAAGCTACAGCACAGATTGAATATCGTAATACAGTATCAAGATGGTTTTTGCAGGCTTGTAAAGAAAATAAAAAAATTAGAATAAAAATTTTTTTTTTTTTTTGGTCACTCACTCAAGCAAGCAAGCAAGCAAGCAGTGGTGGGCGAAGTAACAGGCGCATGCGTAGTAATCACCTGCTGTCAAGCAGGAATGTGATTGAAACAAGACACACGTTCAAAGGAATGGTGTGGGAGAGATGTACTGCATTGTAGAGAAGATAAGAAGTTGAAATACCCTGCAGTGCAGTTAATTATCCTGAGCGAGGGGAGAGCGCTGTATATGCCGAAATGTGACACTGTTACAGTACTGTACACGCCTATGCGTTTCAACAACTTCAAATGAGACATACTGTACAGTACAACACTGCAAATGCATGTATACTTTAAATATGCAAATTTACAATTACAGCGCGCGCTCACACAGACTGTGTACTGACGTAGGTTGAACCGCGAAGGTATTAGACTTCCAAAACAACAGCTCGCAAACGCCCCCCTGAGTTTTTACACGGCATTGCAGTATTGCAGAGAGCGAGAATAAAATGCTAATATCACGAGCGCTAAAATAACGCAATTCACTCCGGGCGGAAAAAAATAAAAATAAAACGCACCTGACCGGGATTATCTGAGAGACGCGGATCTAGCCGACTTAGACTCAGGTCAGCCAGTACTGTACGGAGTATCAGACCGGATTCACAGCTCGCAAACGATGAGACACAGCCCTACGCGTTTCAAGGATATTGCCTTCGTCAGGGGTGCTGTCTCAGCGAAGAGCTGCCACGTCTGTAAGTGATTTTTAACCATTTATTTTGCTGAATACATGAAACAGTCTTCACCATGGGCTTTGCGCTCTTATCTTTTTGCATCGCGCACATTTTTGAAAGTGTGTTTGTTGGTTTTATTTGGACATTATTTTTTAGATTGGACTATTTATATATTTTTTTATATATTTTTTACCTGCTGGCAGCTTGGTTTCTATATCTGCAGTGCTCATTCCTTTTTTTACATATCTACCCCCACATGAAGGCAGATATATAAATAATATGGTAAAGTATTTCTTATATAAGACAAACACACAATTCAAGATTAACACACTTACTGGGGATATGGCTAACGAATAAATCCGTTTCCGGAACGAAATTCCTTCAGATCACCTTTTTAGAGCACTTTCGACTGACCGGTAGTTACTCACAAAAAGTCCTGGACATCTGTTGGTCGCCCCGTATCTTCTGGGTATATTTTGAGAAGATTGTTAAGAGCTTTGGTTCTGCTGGAATACCCTTCTACAAAACGGCGGTAGTATCCGCAGAATCCTAGGAATGAGCGTAGCTCCATAACATTTCCAGGTCTTGGCCATTCCATCACCGATTCAATTTTGGCGGGATCCATGGCTATCCCCTCGGCGGATACCTTATGTCCCACGTAGGTCACCGAGGTACAGCAGAATAGATATTTATCCAAGGATAACTTCAGACCTTCTTGCCCCAGTCGATCCACCACCTTCATTAGCCGTGCCTCACGTTCTTCCAAAGTTTTACCAAAGACAATTATATCGTCCAGATAAACTAGGCATTCCCGGGAGTACATGTCTCCGATTGTCTTTTCCATCAACCGCTGGAACATTGCTGGAGCTCCACAAATGCCTTGGGGCATGCGAGGGAATTGGTAGAAGTCAAGGCGGCATACAGTACGAAAGCCGTCTTCTCCTGGTTTCTGCACTCATAGGCACCTGGTAGTACCCAGATCTCAAGTCCAATACACTGAACCACTGACTTCCCGACAGCGCATTGAGAATTTCTTAAATTCATGGAAGGGTATACTGATCAGGTATGGTACAGTTGTTCAGGGTCCGGTAATCGACACATTCGCACCAACCCATTCTTCTTCCGCACCACCAAAATCGGCGATGTGTAGGGGCTACAGGATTCGGTCACAATGCCCGCCGCTTCCATCTCTCGTAACACGTCTCTCACATCCTCAACATCTCGAGTGGCGATATGACGGGATCATTTCTGAAACGGGGTGGTGTCACTTAGCCGGATAGTGTGTTGGGCATTTCGGCTAAAGCCCACATCCATTTCACGCATGGAAAATATGTCCTTTCGTTCTTCCGCCTTGGCAGTCAAATGAGCCCTCCATGCAGCGGACAAGGCGGATTCCCTGAAGTCAAAGGCCATCTCCGTGGCCTGCTCCGGCGGTGCTGCATCATCTACTTAGGCGGACATCATATCGACAGAGGTAACAGGGTATATCCGATCCAATCGTTGTCCCTCGTCTATGGGCATGGGATAAGGAGAGATGTTGTGAACATATACCTTGACATTCATAGGCATTCCGCCCTTCCACTCTCGGATTTCAGACACAAGTCGGTAGCCGCGATAGGCATCTTCTTCGGGTGCACTCTCAAAGGAGAAGAGCTGATCGGCCTCGTCTCGCTCTGGATAACAGCATTCCGCGCACATAACTTCTACTCCCCCTGGTGGAATCACGGTCACTCCTTCATGAGTATTGAATAAGTCCCCATATTCTACTTCATCCAGGTTCAGACAGTCTTCTTCCATCATACTGGGTTGGATGGGTAGAACCAATAGGGGTAGTTCACAGGCGTCTTTCAGGTATGCTCGGAATACTGCACGTACCACGTCGATATTTGTTCCCAGGATGTTCGGAGCGCTGGGATGCTCTTGAGGTTCGGGGCATATCAACAGCTCCACGTCCATTGGATGGGACTTGCCAGTATTCAATTGTAGTATAGCCAGCCAAAGTTTCACCATGCCGCCGATGGGGTAGTCCTCATGACTGAGTCCCCAAAGTCTCATGGTGTCCGCAGTTTGCAATGGCAGATGACTCAGATGTTGATCATAGAACGAGCGATACACAATGGTCACCTGGCCCCACAAGAATGTAGGCATCCATTGTTACGGCTTCTCCAATGCTTGGCGGAGTTGAGCCCTCGGAAGAATTAGAGTGGATTTCTTCAGTCTGCGCCGTGCACGTCATGGCTTTGGGGGGGGGGGTCGGATCTAACCTTTCTTGTTCCCATGAAAGCATTAGCGAAGTGCCCTTTTTGGCTGCACCTGAAGCAGACTGGACCACTCTGAGGGGTCTCAGCCCTGGAGGCCGCCGACTCCCTCTTGGGGGAGTGGGGTGTCGCAGTAGGATTTTTGTGAGCAGTGGAATCCTCCTCGCCTTCGATTTCTTTGGCTTTTGCGATCGCTGCTCTTTTTAGTTCATCTTGATGATATCCCTTGGCAGAAGTAGCGGTCTTCTCTCGTTTCGTAGAGTCACTCGGGGGTTTGGACCGGTGCAACCGTAGATTACTCTCTTGAGCTAGTACTTTATCCTTAAATCTTCTAAATCTAGAGGCTGGTCTGGAGAGAGAGTACAACTGACTCGTATCGCCACCAGGTGCATAGGCAAAGTGCTCTGCAGAAGTTGCTGGACTCGCATGCCATTAGCTTGGGCCGCAGGAATAACCTCCTTCTTTACCAGAGGCCATAGAGCCAACTGGATCCGACGAAGACACTTCTTCTCCTTCGACTTGCGTGAGAGAGTAGAATTTGGCCAGTAATGACACGGCATCCTTAGGAACACCGTTTGTCCGGGTTAGGGCCTGGATCAAGGTTGTCACATCGGCGTTAGGGTGTTTATTGTCGTAAAACTGCACCATATGCGTAGCAGTTGGTCGTAAGCACTCAATAATTCGTTGCCGTTTTACTGCGTCAGAGCAAGTCCACTCCGGGAGCACATGTTCCATGTGGTCTTTCCACTCTTCAAATTCAGCCTCATCCGCCGGCGTGGGTCTAGTCCCTGAGAATATCTTGAGTTTACGGTATTGATGGGAATGGGAGGCCTGGCTCAGGGCTTCTACTAGCTGAGGTAGAATTCTTCCTGCATTGGGTCCACCTGGGGCAAGAGTGGTGTGGCCCGGGATTGTATACTGGGTTGGAGTCTTGTACGTGTCTGTCGTTCAATGGAAAGGTACACGGATGATGGGGGCCCAGTCTGGAGGGGGATCTCCACTGGGGACCCGGCACTCAAAATCACTCTGGGTATCAGGGGTTCTGAATATAGTAGTGAATTCCCTGAGAGTAAAGCGTCATATTTCCTGGAAGCGTGGGAAGGTCCCGGCGTGGCTTCGGAGTGAGGTATTTGAGCCGGTAGTGACCTAAGCAGTTCAGAAAAAATGACCGGACATCCCGGAGGCAAGGCTGCCGGAAAGTGTAGTGCGGCAGGGGTGATATTCTCCCTTACTTCATAACGGGTTGCAATAAGGAGTATGTACCAGCAGTATGTGGGGTTCCATTTCCTCCCGATTCTGCGTGCTTGAGGAAACCCGGGAAGGGATCTGACCCGATTAATGACCTCCTGGGAGGAAATGCCTGCAGGCACATCCCCCACCGCGAGCACATGGTGGGGGGACTCGTCTAGTTCCAGCACCCAGTCGTGCATATGTTGTTTAGACAGGGAGAACATGTTGGCGAATGCAACAGCTAACTTTGGACTTTAATAGAGCACCCCAGGTCTGAGATCTCAGCAGCGCCTCCAAATGTAACACAGTTTGCCCGCCCCAATCGCAGATAGGGACCATCTGTAGAAATACACCTGTGTTACCGGGTGTGGTGCGTTACCTGATAGAATCACAGAAGGCCTGAACCTCCGCTGCTGGGAGCTTGGGGTTACCTGATTCTTCGGATACAGCGCCTCCACCTGTAAGGGATCCCAACAGGGTGGGATGGTCCTCTTACAGGAACAATAATAATAGTAATGCACGCACACAATATATGCTAGCAACCGTTTTACTATAACTAATAATCTTGGTACTCTGTACCACACAGTAATATGCATATAACTATACGTATAGAAGTTCACCACTGCACATATCAACATAGGTGTCCCCAAAGCACCTGGGTTCTGGGCACCAATTTCCCTGATGTCCCTTATGTCCAGGCGCACACAAAGTGTTGGAAATAGCGCTATCCCGTGGAGTGTTAGTGCACTACTATAGGTCCCTGCCCGGGGCTCCGGCACCCGGGTACAGCAGGATAACAGAAAGGGATCCGTCTGATCCGACGTGCCGTCCATCTACGCGTGGGGTGAATTCCGGCGTGGATAATATCACTGTACCGCCTATACCTTGGGGCTGGTCCGTCTCCAATCCGCAGGCCGCAGTCTGCGTGGCGTGATCCTCCGTGTAGATAGTCTCTATCTAGAGGGGGTCTGAGCCCAGACCCAGTGATCAGGCTGCGCACCGATGAGTGGTTCCTTGGTCTAATCAAACAGCTAAAGGGGCAGATTCCTTACTTAAGGCCTGTCCCTGAAGTAACCACAAGCTGGGGCAATGATAATAGTTATCTGGGGCCTATGGGGGTTACTAGCCTAGTGCAAGGGGCTACGGCTCCCCTGCACCCTCACTTACCCAGCTCCCAGCTTCATCTAACGTGGCCTCAGCGCGCAAAAAGTATCTACCCTATTGCAGGGAATCCTCACACACCCATTGGCTGGCGTGGATCAGGTGACCTATGTGTCATGGCCACCGCTCTCTCTGCCGTTTGCGCGTGCGCAAAGCCCTGACTGGCCTGCCTGCTTGCTGCGCATGCATGCGCACTTAAAAATGGCGGCCCCCGCTACCCCCCCACCTTTCCGGCCAGCCGACAGGTCCGTCGTCTACAGCGGCACCCGCGACCGCAACGAAGGCAAGGAGGGGGAGGGATATTGGGAGACTAAGGGACCGGGGCTACATTTAACATATTTAAGAGCCAAGATTTCGCCCAACACTCACTAAGTTTTTTTTAAAGAACCTCTAAACGTAGATTATCTTTGTGTTTTTGTTTCCCCTTCATGCTCCTCCTGGATTCTGAGAACCAAATTCTACACCTTTGGGACAAGTGAAGACGAATCCCACCAGAGGGTTTTGAGCAGGGGGTTCAAATGCATTATTTGTATTCCACATTGCACTGTTTTATTATCACTTATTCACTTATATTTATGTATATCTGTGACATACACTTATTTTGACTCTACTATTAAATAAGGGTCACATACTAAGTTTTTTGCGCCTATTTTTCACTTTATAATAGTACTGTGGGCTGGTGAGAAACATAGTGACAATCTCCCACCGTATATAGTGCAGTCTGGTGATATAATCTGTGCTGTGTGTGTAGTGCAGTCTGGTGATATACTCTGTGCCCGTGTGTGTAGTGAGGTCTGATGATATACTCTGTGCCGTGTGTGTGTAGTGACGTCTGGTGATATACTCTGTGCCGGTATGTGTAGTGAGATCTGGTGATATACTCTGTGCCCGTGTGTGTAGTGACGTCTGGTGATATACTCTGTGCTGTGTGTGGAGTGACGTCTGGTGATATACTCTGTGCCCGTTTGTGTGTAATGATGTCTGGTGATATACTCTGTGCCCGTGTGTGTAGTGAGGTCTGGTGATATACTCTGTGCCCGTGTGTGTAGTGAGGTTTGGTGATATATTCTGTGCCCGTGTCTGTAGTGATGTCTGGTGATATACTCTGTGCCCGTGTGTGTAGTGAGGTTTGGTGATATATTCTGTGCCCGTGTCTGTAGTGATGTCTGGTGATATACTCTGTGCCCGTGTCTGTAGTGAGGTCTGGGGATATACTCTGTGCCGTGTGTGTAGTGACGTCTGGTGATATACTCTGTGCCCGTGTGTGTAGTGACGTCTGGTGATATACTCTGTGCCCGTGTGTGTAGTGACGACTGGTGATATACTCTGTGCCCGTGCTAGCTGTGAAGACCTGTTCTACTGCTGTGATTATGAACACACACAAAGTAGCTTTCAGCATGGGTATGGAGTTCGAGTGAGCGGATTGGTTACTTGCAAGTGGTGACACCAGCCTATCTACACACGTGCGGCGGCCTTCACATTGTTTACTGCTGGAGGAGTTCAAGGAGAACTTCGGCTCCTAAGAACACGCCCCTGTGTGACATCACAATATGGTAATCGCAGCGGTGTCAGAGCTGGAGAAGTGCAGGCAACCAATCGTGACAGTGATAACATGATCGGCCCCCGATGACATCACACACCTGATGCTGGGTATTAAGCAAATTAGGTAGAGGCCCCGCTGCATGCGCCGGCGCACCAGCACTACGTCCAGGCGGCGCGTGTACAGCACTTCACCGCTATCTGCGGTCTATAGGGAGCCGGTTTTAGGCGCAGGGGGATGTGGCCAAAGGGTCGGTGGTGGCGGGGGGGTTGCTTTTGTAAGAAAACCTGGAGGGCTGTTGTGGTTTCAGTGAGCCCGTGTGTGGTGAGTGCTGTGTGTGGTGTGTACCGTGTGTGCTGTGTGCGTGTAGAGGGAGAGGGGGGTTGGCCCGGTATTAAAGGGGTTGCACCCCATATGGCCACCCCCTGACCTCACCAGGGAGGCAAGGGGTTAACTGGACTGCGATCCAGGAATGTGCCTTACACCTTGTCATGTCAGGAAACTGTATGTTTCCCTGTTCCCATGTTTCATTATAATCCTGTATTTTAATGTTTTAAAGTGCATTTCTGTATCTCCAGTTCTGGAGGTCACAGAGAGTTGATATTTGGCCAATATGTGGAGTCACTGTAGGCATTAAAAACTGGCAAATTTCGACCCACTGAGCCCACCAGAATGGCACTTATTAATATGTCTAGATATTAAAGAGTATATGTATGGTATTTTGTATCTGCTCTGAAAATGCAGACGCCATCTGCTATGCCAATAGGTCATGAAGGGCAGCCGGCTGATTGAGCATAAGCACTCTAATTGTTACCTGAGGGCGGAGAATCATCAAACTGGAGTGGTTTGTAAGTGTTATGTCTACACCTACAAACAATGAAGCTCCTGCAAGATACTTCATTTGGTAGACTGGTCGTCGCCCCTGATTTAATTATGAGGCTACAGAAATAAGATCCTCAGAGTCCCAGTACACATGGGCTAACTAGCTGGGGGGCATGGGTTAATCTGTGTCTCCATGTTAGGGATTGGATACAGATAATTGTTCACCAATAGTCTGCATTCAATGTTAAGAATAGGGTTACACAGGTATATAAACTGTGTCAACCCTACAGTTGGGGTTGTGCTACTGATTCCACCTGGAATATCACCGGATTGCTGGAGAATTTAGGACATGTAGCTGCGGTGCTGGAAAGGATCAGGGAGGCTGGGCTTACCTTGAAACCCACTGTGTATGGTAGGGATGGCAGAGGTCCTGTACTTAGGGCACAGGGTGGGTGGAGGCCAACTCAAACCAGAGCCAGCCAAGGTAGAAGCCATAGTTCAGTGGCCTGTTCCAAAAACCAAGAAACAGGTCATGGCATTTTTGGGCACCGCAGGGTACTATAGGAAGTTTGTCCCACAGTACAGCACCGTGGCCAAACCCTTGACTGATTTGACTAAGAAGCAACTGCCTGTGCTTATCACCTGTACTCCTGCCTGTGAAACTGCTTTCCAGGCACTGAAAACTGCGCTGGCTGGGGCCCCCATACTGGCTGCCCCGGACTATACCAAACATTTCCTTATACAGACTGATGCCTCGGACTATGGCATTGGGGCTGTGTTGAGCCAGGTGGGGGACGACGGCAGGGAGCACCCTGTGGTGTACCTCAGCCGAAAACTACTCCCCAGAGAGGTGGCCTATGCCACCACTGAGAAAGAGTGCTTGTCCATTGTGTGGGCACTCAAAAAACTCCAGCCCTATGTGTATGGAAGGGCTTTCATGGTCTTCACAGACCATAACCCCCTGAGTTGGCTGCAGAGGGCATCAGGGGAGAATGGCAAGTTGCTAATGTGGAGCTTGGCCTTGCAAGAGTTTGAGTTTACTATTCAGCACAAAAAGGGTAGTGAAAACAGCAATGCTGATGGACTTTCAAGTCAGGACTATCCCTCTGAGACTGAGTTCGTTAAGGTTGCCAGCAGTGCCCCACTCCCCGTTAGGGCCAGTGGGCCACAGGTCACCCATTAAGAAGGGGAGGTGTAGAGGGAGAGGGGGGTTGGCCTGGTATTAAAGGGGTTGCACCCCATATGGCCACCCCCTGACCTCACCATGAGGGGGACACAGGAAAAGGGACTTAGAGGCTGCAGAGCCTATTCCTCAGTGTGTCCCCCCCTCAGTGCCTGAGATGTGCACTTTATCCCCCCCTCACTGTGTGTGTACTTCCTATGGAGGGTGGGGGGAGCCCCTGTGATCTCTCAGTCCTTCCCTGTGGGAGTGACCTGGATTCCCCCCTCAGGATGTGGGACAGTCTATGCTCAGGATCAGTGTTGAAAATAGCGCTATCCCGTGGAGTGTTAGTGCACTACTATAGGTACCTGTCCGGGGCTCTGGCACCCGGGTACCGCAGTATAACAGAATGGGATCCGCCTGATCCGACGTGCCGTCCACCTACTCGTGGGGTGAATTCCGGCGTGGATAATATCACCGTACCGCCTATACCTTGGGGCTGGTCCGTCTCCAGTCCACAGGCTGCAGTCACTGTGTGGCGTGATCCTCCATGCAGATAGTCTCTATCTAGAGGGGGTCTGAGCCCAGACCCAGTGATCAGGCTGCGCACCGATGAGTGTTCCTTGGTCGAATCAAACAGCTAAAGGGGCAGATTCCTTACTTAAGGCCTGTCCCTGAAGAAACCACAAGCTGAGGCAATGATAATAGTTATCTGGGGCCTATGGGGGTGACTAGCCTAGTGCAAGGGGCTACTGCTCCCCTGCACCCTCACCCAGCTCCCAGCTTCATCTAACGTGGCCTCAGCATGCGAAAAATATCTATCCCTATTGCAGGGAATCCTCACACCCCCATTGGCTGGCGTGGATCAGGTGACTGCACCCCCATGGCTGCTGGGAAATGTAGTTCCCCATTGCGGAACCTATGTGTCATGGCCGCCGCTCACTCTGCCCTATTGCGCATGCGCAAAGCCCCGACTGGCCTGCCTGCTTGCTGCGCATGCGTGCGCACTTAAAGATGGCGGCCCCCGTTACCCGGGTGCGCTGCGGAGCTTCCCGAGCGCTCCCTGCTCTGGCCCCCACCTTTCTGGCCAGCTGGCAGGGCCGTTGTCTACAGCGGCGCCCGCGACCGCAACGAAGGCAAGGAGGGTGGTACTGGGAGACCTACACACTCCCCCTGGTAAAATCCCAACGATCTCGCTTGGATATCAAACATAACCATATACACAAGAGTTATATAATGAAAATACGCTACAAGTATATAACTTAACACCTTGCAATGCTCTACATGAGATTCCTACAATTGAGTGAACAACACAATAACAGAATGTATCTTGGCCTGAGACGACTGCTGAGCCTCATAGTGGGGTGCCCCAAATGAATCGTACGCTACCCGATTTGGAGAGTACCTCATTCTTTGGCTTCTGCGAAGCTATGTCCTTAATTCTTCTGGAGAGTAATGTGCATAGTCTTGAGTGTCAGCCTCTCCCATTGAGGGTATAAATGTCTCTGAAAAGTCTCTTTGGGGCAGGAAGCATGGGCTTCTAGGGTCCAGGGGAGTACTCATTGGAGTGCCCCTATTAGAAGTTGTTTGTTAAGGCCCTGGGAGGTGCCACAGAGTGTTGGGGTCCCCTTTGAGAGGGACACTCCATTCTGGACAGACTTGTTCCCCCATTAGCTTTGGATAATCATGGACACATGACACAAAGCTTGGCCCCCTGCAGACGCACTTACTAGTATTCCCTCCTACTGTCTCTGTACGTTCTCCCTACCTACCAATTAGATTGTAAGCTGCTCGGAGCAGGGACTCCTTCCTCAATGTTACTTTTACAGTATGTCTGAAGCACTTATTCCCATGATCTGTTATTTATATTTGTTATTTATATGACATGTATTACTACTGTGAAGCGCTATATACATTTATGGCGCTATACAAATAAAGACATACATACATACATACATTAGCTTCCACTGGTTCTGACTCTCCATCTAATGATGTACTCGGTATCCCTGGATCTCCTTCCTCCAGTTGTGGAATAGGGATGAGGTAATTGCGGTGCCAGCTTTTTTCTCGGCCCTCACTGTCTCTTATACAATATACTGGGAGTGTATGAACAGGTAAATCTGGCGACTGACCCACCAGGCGCTCAGAAGTAGCACAATGCTGCTCGTTAGTATGTTGGGACTTAGGCTATGGTAGACCCCCAGAACACAGAAATAAGAATAATATAAAATAAATGTGTGATATTTTTTTCCAGCAACAGGCTCCCTAGGAGCACCATATAGTTGAGATAAAAAGACTCACGTAGCTGACTCAGGGGTAACTCATTCCATGCCTGTAACGTCCTCCAGCGATGTAACTTCTCCTGCCCGCAGACTTCTCCCTGGAGCTGTATGGATATGGGGTAAGGAGTAGCCCCCCAGCTTCACAAGCGACCGATAGCCTCTTCACCGCCAATCCTGCATCCGCTCCATCGTGGTGGGTGGTCACCTGACCGGCGGCAACAGCAAGACTTCCGGATCTGGTCACAGGAGGAAGGAATACTCGTCGCAGCTCGGCGTGCAGGCGATGATAAGAGGCACTGTGAAAAATCCTCCCGAGAGGGGTGAAAGCGCCGCACAGCCGCAATAAGTCGATGAAGCACTGTATTATGATAGGTCATATGCAAAACTATGTAAGGCCCACTTCATGTCTGAAGGACATTGGTGTAGTGCGATACAACGCTTGTACGCAAGGGCACATTTTGATGGAACAACTCTAAAATATTGATTTGCTAAGTTTTATTACGGAGATACTCAAAAATAGTTGAGGGATGGCATTTCTGAATGCTGTACCTCGGGTTCGATGGATGAGAGATCTGTTGAACACACAATACAAGAACAGGACCACAACTCACGAAGGCAAGGGTGGTACTGGAACCAAGGGACCTGGGGCTGACACCACGTCGCCCCCTGTTACAAATCCTAACAAGCTCGCTGGCTGATATCAACATACCTTACACAGGTTATATAGAAAATACGGTAACGAGTTATAACTTAACTCACCTGCAATGCTCTACATGAATATAGGGGTGAAAGCGCCGCACAGCCGCAATAAGTCGATGAAGGCTGATAAGTGACTGAAAGAAGCTTTATTCACACAAAGTGCAAGCGGATCCTCTGACGCGTTTCAGCCTGTCAGGCCTTTGTCAAAGAGTGATCCGCTTGCATAAAAAACATCTAGTTATAGGGTGTTTTTATTGCTACACCTGTTCGTATTTCCCAATACATTCGTGCACCAGGTGTCAATCATCACGCCCCCCACAACATTGACGTCACATAAAACACAGTATAGAAAGAAAGACAAAATGACCAAAACACCATTGCTTACAACATAAATCATAGCGTTGTATCCAGATATGTACACCTGGTGCACGAATGTATTGGGAAATACGAACAGGTGTAGCAATTAAAACACCCTATAACTAGATGTTTTTTATGCAAGCGGATCACTCTTTGACAAAGGCCTGACAGGCTGAAACGCGTCAGAGGATCCGCTTGCACTTTGTGTGAATATAGCTTCTTTCAGTCACTTATCAGCCTTCATCGACTTATTGCGGCTGCGCGGCTGCGCGGCTGCGCGGCGCTTTCACCCCCCTCGGGAGGATTGTTCACAATATACTGGGAGACCTGGCATCTGTGATTCGACTTCATAGACTCCGTCACGCCAGCGGTCAGCCAGTTTGTATTTGCCGAAGACTCCTAGATTGCAGAATAGAATGGCATCACCAGGACGAATCTCCCGATGACGGACCTTATGATCATAACATTTTTATTATCAGCGTTCAAACGAGCAGAAGCTTTCTCGGCTAACTGGTAAGCGATGAGATTACTTTCGAAGTCCCGACCTTGGTCGAATGCAGACGGTTTGGCAGTCCCTAATGGATAAAGTATCGCTCCCATAGTACTTTAGCTTTAGTACTGTGTACACATAGTAATGTGATGGCTTTCTGGTCCTTGGTGATGGCTTTCTAGTCCCTGTGGCTTGGTGATGGCTTTCTAGTCCCTGGGATGGCTTTCTGGTCCTTGGTGGGGAAGGCCTGATCGTAGCGAGTATAATGATCCGTGAAGACCAACATGTTACCGATGCCTCTGGCATCCGGTTCAATACACAGAAAGTCCATACACACCAAGTCCATGGGACTCGAGCTTTTCAGATGAGCCATGGCGGCGGCTCTGGTAGGGAGGGTCTTACGTTGAATGCATCGGGAGTACCGACGACAGTGTCGCTCCCCTGATTCAGGCATCCGGGGCCAGAAGAACCGATCTCGCACCAACCCAAAAGTCTTGTCTACGCCGAGATGGCCATGTTCATTGTGTAAGGCTTTCAGGACCAGATATTGTAAGTTTCGGGGTAGGACCAATTGTTTCCTCTCTGGATGGTACCACCCAGTAGAGTAGACTGTTGTCTAGCTGGAATTTGTCAGCTTCTCGCATGAGTATCGCCACAAGGTCGCTGGGAGCATGCTTCAGCATGTCAAGTTTGTTTTTCTGCACCGCCTGGCATATAAGGCCCGGTACAGGGTCCCTTACTTGATATTGTAACATATATTTCCACGAGATAATTTTATCAGGGGTGACGTTCATCCCATTGGGGTCACAGTAGGCAGCGGGTAGAGCCTTGGATTGACATCCCAACGAATCCACGACACGTAATTCAGAGAAGGCCACTTTATTCCCTACAATAGCTGCCGTGTTGCACATGGCTCGCATTCCTGGCCCAGGAATCTCTTCCCAAATGTGATAATCCGGAGTGGCCTCTAGTCCTGGTCTTCTGGATAGGGCATCAGCTCCGATGTTTAGAGGCCCAGGCTTGTATTTCAAGGTGAACATGTAGTTTTATTGGGCCGCTAGCCATCTATGGCCTGTAGCGTCCAGTTTGGCAGTCGTCGTTATGTATGTCAACGGATTATTGTCTGTACGCACTTCAAAGGTGACCCCATACAGGTAGTCATGGAGTTTATCCACAATTGCCCACGTAAGGGCAAGGAATTCCAGCTTATGGACGGGATAGTTCTGTTCGCTGGGGGTTAAACTGCGGCTGACATAGGCCACTGGTCGGAGACCGGCCGGATATTTCTGGTGGAGTACTGCTCCTAGCCCGTTGAGGCTTGCATCCACATGAAGGAAGTAGGGTCATTCGGGATCGGCGTAAGCGAGAACGGGTGTTTCTGTTAAACATTTCTGCAGATCAAGGAATGCTTGTTCACAGGTGTCTGTCCACTTGTCGTCGAACGGCAATCGCGCAGAGGTGACAGGTCGCCCCGTATCTTCTGGGTATATTTTGAGAATATTGTTAAGAGCTTTGGTTCTGCTGGAATACCCTTCTACAAAACGGCGGTAGTATCCGCAGAATCCTAGGAATGAGCGTAGCTCCATAATATTTCCGGGTCTTGGCCATTCCATCACTGATTCAATTTTGGCGGGATCCGTGGCTATCCCCTCGGCGGATACCTTATGTCCCACGTAGGTCACCGAGGTACGGCAGAATCGACATTTATCCAAGGATAACTTCAGACCTTCTTGCCCCAGTCGATCCACCACCTTCATTAGCCGTGCCTCACGTTCTTCCAAAGTTTTACCAAAGACAATTATATCGTCCAGATAAACTAGACATTCCCGGGAGTTCATGTCTCCGATTGTCTTTTCCATCAACCGCTGGAACGTTGCTGGAGCTCCACAAATGCCTTGGGGCATGCGAGGGAATTGGTAGAAGTCAAGGCGGCATACGAAAGCCGTCTTCTCCTGGTTTCTGCACTCATAGGCACCTGGTAGTACCCAGATCTCAAGTCCAATACACTGAACCACTGACTTCCCGACAGCGCATTGAGAATTTCTTAAATTCATGGAAGGGTATACTAATCAGGTATGGTACGGTTGTTCAGGGTCCGGTAATCAACACACAATCGCACCAACCCATTCTTCTTCCGCACCACCAAAATCGGCGATGCGTAGGGGCTACGGGATTCGGTCACAATGCCCGCCGCTTCCATCTCTTGTAACACGTCTCTCACATCCTCCACATCTCGAGGGGTGATATGACGGGATCGTTCCTGAAACGGGGTGGTGTCACTTAGCCGGATAGTGTGTTGGGCATTTCGGCTACAGCCCACATCCATTTCACTCATGGAAAATACGTCCTTTCGTTCTTCCAACTTGGCAGTCAAATGAGCCCTCCATGCAGCGGACAAGGCGGATTCCCTGAAGTCAAAGGCCATCTCCGTGGCCTGCTCCGGTGGTGCTGCATCATCTACTTGGGCGTACATCATATCGACAGAGGTAACAGGGTATATCCGATCCAATCGTTGTCACTGGTCTATGGGCATGGGATAGGGAGAGATGTTGTGAACATATACCTTGACATTCATAGGCATTCCACCCTTCCACTCTCGGATTTCAGACACAAGTCGGTAGCCGCGATAGGCATCTTCTTCGGGTGCACTCTCAAAGGAGAAGAGCTGATCGGCCTCGTCTCGCTCTGGATAACAGCATTCCGTGCACATAACTTCTACTCCCCCTGGGGGAATCATGGTCACTCCTTCATGAGTATTGAATAAGTTCCCATATTCTACTTCATCCAGGTCCAGACAGTCTTCCATCATACTGGGTTGGATGGGTAGAGCCAATAGGGGTAGTTCACAGGCGTCTTTCAGGTATGCACGGAATACTGCACGTACCACGTCGATATTTGTTCCCAAGATGATCGGAGCGCTGGGATGCTTTTGCGGTTCGGGGCATATCAACACCTCCACGTCCATTGGATGGGACTTGCCAGTATTCAATTGTAGTATAGCCAGCCGAAGTTTCACCACGCCGTCGATGGGGTAGTCCTCATGACTGAGTCCCCAAAGTCTCATGGTGTCCGCAGTTTGCAATGGCAGATGACTCAGATGTTGATCATAGAACGAGCGATACACAATGGTCACCTGAGACCCAGTGTCCAATAACGCGGTTGCGTAAATGCCTTCTACGAGGATGCGTATGATGGCAGCTGGCCCCACAAGAATGTAGGCACCCGTTGTTACGGCTTCTCCAATGCTTGGCGGAGTTGAGCCCTCGGAAGAATTAGAGGGGATTTCTTCCGTCTGCGCCGTGCAGATCATGGCTTTGGGGGGGGTCGGATCAGACCTTTCTTGTTCCCGTGAAAGCATTAGCGAAGTGCCATTTTTGGCTGCACCTGAAGCAGACTGGACAACTCTGAGGGGTCTCAGCCCTGGAGGCCGCCGACTCCCTCTTGGGGGAGTGGGGTGTAGCAGTAGGATTTTTGTGAGCAGTGGAATCCTCCTCGCCTTCGATTTCTTTGGCTTTTGCGATCGCTGCTCTTTTTAGTTCATCTTGATAATATCCCTTGGCAGATGTAGCAGTCTTCTCTCGTTTCATAGAGTCACTCTGGGGTTTGGACCGGTGCAACCGTAGATTTCTCTGTTGAGCTAGTACTTTATCCTTAAATCTTTGAAATCTAGAGGCTGGTCTGGAGAGAGAGTACAACTGACTCGTATCACCACCGGGTGCATAGGCAAAGTGCTCTGCAGAAGTTGCTGGACTCGCACGCCATTAGCTTGGGCCGCAGGAATAACCTCCTTCTTTACCAGAGGCCATAGAGCCAACTGGATCCGACGAAGAAACTCTGACACTTCTTCTCCTTCGACTTGCGTGAGAGAGTAGAATTTGGCCAGTAATGACACGGCGTCCTTAGGAACACCGTTTGTCCGGGTTAGGGCCTGGATCAGAGTTGTCGCATCGGCGTTAGGGTGTTTATTGTTGTAATACTGCACCATATGCGTAGCAGTTGGTCGTAAGCACTCAATAATTCGTTGCCGTTTTACTGCGTCAGAGCAAGTCCACTCCGGGAGCACATGTTCCGTGTGGTCTTTCCACTCTTCAAATTCAGCCTCACCCGCCGGCGTGGGTCTAGTCCCAGAGAATATCTTGAGTTTACGGTATTGATGGGAATGGGAGGCCTGGCTCAGGGCTTCTACTAGCTGAGGTAGAATTCTTCCTGCGCTGGGTCCACCTGGGGCAAGAGTGGAGTGGCCCGGGATTGTATACTGGCTTGGAGTCTTGTAAGTGTCTGTCGTTCAATGGAAGGGTACACGGATGACGGGCGCCCAGTCTGGAGGGGGATCTCCACTGGGGCCCTGGGACTCAAAATCACTCTGGGTATCAGGGGTTCTGAATATAGTAGTGAATTCTCTGAGAGTAAAGCGTCATATTTCCTGAAAGCGCGGGAAGGTCCCGGCGTGGCTTCGGAGTGAGGTATTTGAGCCAGTAGTGACCTAAGCAGTTCAGAAAAAATGACCAGACATCCCGGAGGCAAGGCTGCCGGAAAGTGTAGTGCGGCAGGGGTGATATTCTCCCTTACTTCATAACAGGTTGCAATAAGGAGTATGTACCAGTGGTATGTGGGGTTCCATTTCTGCCCGATTTTGCGTGCTTGAGCAAACCCGGGAAGGGATCTGACCCGATTAATGACCTCCTGGGAGGAAATGCCTGCAGGCACATCCCCCACCGCGAGCACATGGTGAAGGGACTCGTCTAGTTCCAGCGCCCAGTCGCGCTTTTGTTGTTTAGACAGGGAGAACATGTTGGCGAATGCAACAGCTAACTTTGGACTTTAATAGAGCACCCCAGGTCTGAGATCTCAGCAGCGCCTCCAAATGTAACACAGTTTGCCCGCCCCAATCGCAGATAGGGACCATCTGTGGAAATACACCTGTGTTACCAGGTGTGGTGCGTTACCTGATAGGCTCACAGAAGGCCTGAACCTCCGCTGCTGGGAGCTTGGGGTTACCTGATTCTTCGGATACAGCGCCTCCACCTGTAAGGGATCCCAGCTGGGTGGGATGGTCCTCTTACAGGAACAATAATAATAGTAATGCACGCACACAATATATGCTAGCAACCGTTTTACTATAACTAATAACCTTGGTACTCTGTACCACACAGTATTATGCATATAACTGTACGTATAGAAGTTCACCACCGCACATATCAACATAGGTATCCCCAAAGTACCTGGGTTCTGGGCACCAATTCCCTGATGTCCCTTATGTCCAGGCCCACCCAAAGTGTTGGAAATAGCACTATCCCGTGGAGTATTAGTGCACTACTATAGGTACCTGCCCGGGGCTCCGGCACCCGGGTAAAGCAGGATAACATAAAGGGATCCGCCTGATCCGACGTGCCGTCCGCCTACGTGTGGGGTGAATTCCGGCGTGGATAATATCACCGTACCGCCTATACCTTGGGGCTGGTCCGTCTCCAGTCCGCAGGCCGCAGTCACTGCATGGCGTGATCCTCCGTGCAGATAGTCTCTATCTAGAGGGGGTCTGGGTCCAGACCCAGTGATCAGGCTGCGCACCGATGAGTGGTTCCTTGGTCTAATCAAACAGCTAAAGGGGCAGATTCCTTACTTAAGGCCTGTCCCTGAAGTACCCACAAGCTGGGGCAATGATAATAGTTATCTGGGGCCTATGGGGGTGACTAGCCTAGTGCAAGGGGCTACGGCTCCCCTGCACCCTCACTTACCCAGCTCCCAGCTTCATCTAAAGTGGCCTCAGCACGCGACAAATATCTATCCCTATTGCAGGGAATCCTCACACACCCATTGGCTGGCGTGGATCAGGTGACCTATGTGTCATGGCCGCCGCTCTCTCTGCCGTTTGCGCATGCGCAAAGCCCTGACTGGCCTGCCTGCTTGCTGCGCATGCGTGCGCACTTAAAGATGGCGGCCCCCGCTACCCGGGTTCGCTGCGGAGCTTCCCAAGCGCTCCCTGCTCTGGCCCCCACCTTTCCGGCCAGCTGACAGGTCCGTCGTCTACAGCGGCACCCGCGACCGCAACGAAGGCAAGGAGGGGGAGGGGTATTGGGAGACTAAGGGACCGGGGCTTCATTTAATATATTTAAGAGCCAAGATTTCGCCCAACATTCACTAAGTTTTTTTAAAGAACCTCTAAACTTAGATTATCTTTGTGTTTTTGTTTCCCTTTCATGCTCCTCCTGGATTCTAGAACCAAATTCTACACCTTTGGGACAAGTGAGGACGAATTCCACCAGAGGGTTTTGAACAGGGGGTTCAAATGTATTATTTGTATTCCACTGTTTTATTATCACTTATTCACTTATATGTATGTATATCTGTGACATACACTTATTTTGACTCTACTATTAAGTAAGGGTCACATACTAAGATTTTGTGCCTATTTTTCACTTTATAATAGTACTGTGGTCTGGTGAGAAACATAGTGACAATCTCCCACCGTATATAGTGCCGTATGGTGATATACTCTGTGCTGTGTGTGTAGTGACGTCTGGTGATATACTCTGTGCCCGTATGTGTAGTGAGATCTGGTGATATACTCTGTGCCGTGTGTGTAGTGACGTCTGGTGATATACTCTGTGCCCGTATGTGTAGTGAGATCTGGTGATATACTCTGTGCTGTGTGTGTAGTGACATCTGGTGATATACTGTGTGCCTGTGTGTGGAGTGACGACTGGTGATATACTCTGTGCCCGTGTGTGTAGTGACATCTGGTGATATACTCTGTGCCCGTATGTGTAGTGAGATCTGGTGATATACTCTGTGCACGTGTGTGTGTAGTGACATCTGGTGATATACTGTGTGCCTGTGTGTGGAGTGACGACTGGTGATATACTCTGTGCCGTGTGTGTAGTGAGGTCTGAGGATACTGTTGCGGCCGAGTTTATTTAAACATTTCCCTGGTCTCGGCCGTGACAGAAACCGGGTGCGCTCCGGGGTGTCCCGTTCGTGCGCCGAAGCCTCGGAGGAGCGGTCCTCTGATCGGGGCTTCCCCCTCCCCTCTCCGGGTCCGCCGGGTCCCCCGGAACCCCCCGCCGCCGTCCCCCACATCGCGGGACACCAGGGCTTCCTCGGGGAGCCCTGGGCACGCGCGCATGGGGCGCAGGCACCCAATGAAGCGTGACCGCGCATCGGTGACACGCGGCACGCCGAGGGGATTTGTTTCGCAAGCCGGTAAACCTCCCGGCTTGCGGAACTAGCCCAATTAAAATAAAACGTGTCGCCACTGTATACTCTCTGCCTTGTGTGTAGTGAAGTCTGGTGATATACTCTGTGCCATCTGGTGATATACTCTTTGCTGTGTGTGTAGTGACGTCTGGTGATATACTCTGTGCCCGTGTGTGTAGTCAGGTCTGGTGATATACTCTGTGCCGTGTGTGTGTAGTGAGATCTGGTGATATACTCTGTGCTGTGTGTGGAGTGACGTCTGGTGATATACTCTGTGCCCGTGTGTGTAGTCAGGTCTGGTGATATACCCTGTGCCGTGTGTGTGTAGTGACGTCTGGTGATATACTCTGTGCCCGTGTGTGTAGTCAGGTCTGGTGATATACTCTGTGCCGTGTGTGTGTAGTGAGATCTGGTGATATACTCTGTGCTATGTGTGGAGTGACGTCTGGTGATATACTCTGTGCCCGTGTGTGTAGTGAGGTTTGGTGATATACTCTGTGCCCGTGTGTGTAGTGAGGTCTGGTGATATACTCTGTGCCCTTCCTAGCTGTGAAGACCTGTTCTACTGCTGTGATTATGAACACACACAAAGTAGCTGTCAGCAGGGGTATGGTGTTCGAGTGAGCGGATTGGTTACTTGCAAGTGGTGACACCAGCCTATCTACACACGTGCGGCGGCCTTCACATTGTTTACTGCTGGAGGAGTTCAAGGAAAACTTCGGCTCCTAAGAACACGCCCCTGTGTGACATCACAATATGGTAATCGCAGCGGTGTCAGAGCTGGAGGAGTGCAGGCAACCAATCCTGACAATGATAACATGATCGGCCCCCGATGACACACACCTGATGCTGGGTATTAAGCAAATTAGGCAGAGGCCCCGCTGCACGCACCAGCGCACCCGCACTACGTCCAGGCGGCGCGTGTACAGCACTTCACCGCTATCTGCGGTCTTTAGGGAGCCGGTTTTTGGCGCAGGGGGATGTGGCCAAAGGGTTGGGTGGGGGGGGGGTTGCTTTTGTAAGAAAACCTGGAGGGCTGTTGTGGTTTCAGTGAGCCCGTGTGTGGTGTGTACTGTGTGTGCTGTGTGAGTGTAGAGGGCGAGAGGGGTTGGCCCGGTATTAAAGGGGTTGCACCCCATATGGCCACCCCCTGACCTCACCAGGGAGGCAAGGGGTTAACTGGTCCAGGAATGTGGCTTACACCTTGTCATGTCAGGAAACTGTATGTTCCCCTGTTCCCATGTTTCATTATAATCCTGTATTTTAATGTTTTAAAGTGCATTTCTGTATCTCCAGTTCTGGAGGTCACAGAGAGTTGATATTTGGCCAATATGTGGAGTCACTGTAGGCATTAAAAACTGGCAAATTTAGACCCACTGAGCCCACCAGAATGGAACTTATTAATATGTGTAGATATTAAAGAGTATATGTATGGTATTTTGGATCTGCTCTGAAAATGCAGACGCCATCTGCTATGCCAATAGGTCATGAAGGGCAGCCGGCTGATTGAGCATAAGCACGCTAATTGTTACCTGAGGGCGGAGAATCATCAAACTGGAGTGGTTTGTAAGTGTTATGTCTACACCTACAAACAATGAAGCTCCTGCAAGATACTTCATTTGGTAGACTGGTCGTCTCCCCTGATTTAATTATGGGGCTACAGAAATAAGATCCTCAGAGTCCCAGTACACATGGGCTAACTAGCTGAGGGGCATGGGTTAATCTGTGTCTCCACGTTAGGGATTCGATACAGATAATTGTTCACCAATAGTCTGTATTCAATGTTAAGAATAGGGTTACGCAGGTATATAAACTGTGTCAACCCTACAGCCTTTAGTTGTTCTTCTGATTCCACCTGGAATGTCACCGGATTGCTGGAGAATTGCTAGCTGATACTTCTCCATCCCCCAACCCTAAGTAAATGTTACCTTCTTGTCTGTTAATTGTACTATATTGCTGTGTTCACCTTTTTAAGGAATAAATTATATTTTATTATATCTAAGCCTCGTTCAGTTCAACCCAGATATTTGGTTTTCATTATATCTTGTCATAAGCTACCGTGACAGTGATCCCGTGTGTGGTGTGCTGTGTGAGCCTGTGTGTGCTGTGTGTGCCTGTGTGTGATGTGTGCTGTGTGAGCCCATGTGTGGTGTGTGGTGTGTGCTGTGTGAGCCCGTGTGTGGTGTGTGCTGTGTGAGCACGTGTGTGGTGTGTGCTGTGTGAGCACGTGTGCTGTGTGAGCCCATGTGTGCTGTGTGAGCCTGTGTGTGCCTGTGTGTGGTGTGTGCTGTGTGAGCCCATGTGTGGTGTGTGCTGCTGTGTGAGCGGTGTGGTGTTGTGCGTGGTGAGCGTGTGCTGTGTGAGCCAGTGTGCGTGTGTGCTGTGTGAGGACCGTGTGTGCTGTGGTGAGCCCGTGCGTGTGGTGTGTGTGTGTGTGCTGTGTGAGCCGTGTGTGCTGTGTGAGCCCATGCGTGGTGTGTGGTGTGTGTTGTGGTGAGCCCGTGGTGGTGTGTGAGCCGTGCGTGGTGTGTGGTGTGTTGGTGTTGTGTGTGTGTGAGCCCGTGTGTGGTGTATGCTGTGTGAGCCCGTGTGTAGTGTGTGCTGTGTGAGCCCGTGTGTGGTGTGTGAGCAGTGTGAGCCCGTGTGCTGTTGTGTGCGGTGTGAGCTGTGTGTGGTGTTGCTGTGTGAGAGTGTGTGGTGTGTGTGTGTGAGCAAAGGAATGGAAGCAGGCACACGGTTTTCTAAAGGTGCAGTTTATTGTGCCACCAAAGGTCCAACGTTTCAGCAAATAGATAGCATGTTCTGTAGCCCTCTCCTTGATAAAGGCAAACAGTCACAAGAAACTGTATGGTGCTCCAACATGAACCACTGGCTAAATAGCCCAAGACTATAAGCATATAAATTGTGTCCCTGGAGGTCCCAGACCAAATACTCCAA
The DNA here is from genome assembly GCA_036426205.1 of Ascaphus truei. Classification (NCBI taxonomy): domain Eukaryota; kingdom Metazoa; phylum Chordata; class Amphibia; order Anura; family Ascaphidae; genus Ascaphus; species Ascaphus truei. Next base: position 304,100,984 of record CM071568.1, read on the forward strand.
CCTGCAAATAAACAACACTTCCACTAGATACCGATTAGCTGGAAAAGATCCCACTGCAATGATGTGGGAACCTTCACTGGCTAGTGACCAGACATAAATATCGGTTGGGTAAGAATAGGTGTATACAAATAAACAGGTGGGTGACTCACATTTGTAGGGTCTTTGGGGATTGATTCCTCCATGGGTGCGTGCTGCCGTTTTCCACAAGACCGGACATCCAAACGAAGGAGAGATGGAGCACAGCTGGAAACAAAATGAACTACTAGGAGAGTGGGGACCCAGATAAAAAAGTTAGTTTATTGGATCAGTGCAAAAATACAAAAAACGGAGCCCTCAGGCCCCACCAACGTCGTTTCGAGCCGGTGGCTCTTTCTCAAGGGCATAGTGATGCCTACTACTAACCTGCCTAATATACTCTAATTTCCCGCCACTTGCCGCCATCCATCCGTGGGGATCACCTCAACACAAACAATTTCAATTTAAAATTCACGTACACGTATGATTTTCATCATATTCAATATTTGGATTTATTATTATTTATTAATTAGGATATGATGATCTGCTCTGATGTATATAGAAAGGAAAATTCACGTAACACTTATTTGAGAGCTGACAGCTGCCATCCCAGGTCACTCTTAAATTCCATCCCAAAGGGACAAATTAATTCGATTGCGACGAATATGTACATATCATGGGATTTCTAATTCAATCTAATTTCTAAAATAGTTTGAAAAAAGGATATTCCAAAAACGTTCTCCAGAGGTCATTCAAGGAAGTTGCAGCAATGAATAGGGTTGAACTTTGGATAACAAAGAGAAAGAAAAACAATAAAAACAATAACATTGGGATAAAAGATGGCCCTGTTTTGTGACTCAGCATAACACACAAGTTAAAGAAATAAAAAACAAGTAAAAAAACATGGAATGTTTTTGTCATGCTGACCTTTACTCAAAAAGTACATTCTGAAGGCCACGCTTTGTTTTCAAAAGGCAAAAACAATGCTAATTTGTAAAACTAGAGCTTGTTTACCCCCACATGTATCACACATAGGGAAATCTCCCAAAAGGAGCTTTAAGTGGCTTAATTGTATTTCATGTGGTTACATGGAGCCCTCATCCGAATTCACATCATTCAGCACGGGAAAGAAAATTTCATATCACCTCATTCATCAATTGTAATGCCATTCTAGTCTATCTTTTGGACTGTGGATGTGGCAAACAATATGTGGGACGTACCTTGAAAACAGGCTGAGGGAACATATTAGACTGATTAGACTTGGGGACTACCTAACCCATCCTGTTCTCATCATTTCTTCAACATGTAAAAAGGGAGACCGAAAACAACTTAAATATAGAGGAATAGAAAACGTACCAAAATCTCTAAAGGGGAGGAAACAGGCTGAAACATTAGACAAAAGGGAACTTACTGGATATTCACCTTGAACACCAGAATACCTCATGGTTTAAATACAGAGTGGGATCTGGGCCCATTTCTAACGTGATTTCTCCCATGCAATCCCTTTTTGGCAAACCTCCTCAGTATTAACCAAATAAAATCTAATTAACTTATGTTTGTATATACAATATTGGTCCTTGATATATGCAACTTCTTTACTTGATATATCAATTCATTTCGGAGTCTGGTATTGAGAATTAAAATCCCTCCCCCCTTTTTTATTTGCAGACTCAATTATGTCTTCCAGTTGATACAAGTCATATTAGTTTTAACTACATTAAGCAAACTATTTGTAAAGATCTTATTGATTTAATTGTTAACATTTATGTGAACATATGTAGACATAACAAATACATATAGTAGACTTGAACAACAATAAATCAATCAATAAAAATAAAAATCGTAATGTAATACCAAAGGGAATTAATTCGTGCACACAGATGCATATCAATCCTCCATTCATGTGCATCTTACTATCAACTATAGGTGAATCATTGGTATTGACACTCCATTAATATACATGAAACAAATTCTAAGTTTTAGGTAATGTGCACTTTAAATATATAATATATTATATAATATATATATATATATATATATATTATATCTCACAATTATAATTTGAAAAAATAAAGTGCACCTGATCTTGCTCATTTAGTTTACATCTGGAGTGTCATTTCAATGATTCACATACAGATGCTTTTTTCATATCTGTTTTTAAAATTAACAATTTTAAACTATTACTATCATCACTGTGTCAGAATTAAATGGTTATCACTTTGTTATCAGTGTAATATATAGTGTGTCGTGAATCCTCTTTTAAAGTAGTGTTGAATAAACCTTTTTTTAAGATTGTCCTGTTGTTATAGAGTAATAAATTTGGAGGATTCAAATAGAGCATTAAACAATGTATGAAATGTTTGATAAAGTTTTTGTTGACAGTAAAGTTTTGTTGAAGAGAAAAAAATGGGGAAAAATTTGTTTATACTCAAATGGGCGCTGACGTCTCCAGTCCATGCCGCGCATGGCGCGTACGTGTGACGCGGTCCCGCGACGGATGGATGGCGGCAAGTGGCGGGAAATTTAGGTATATTAGGGAGGTTAATACTAGGCATCACTATGCACCTTGAGAAAGAGCCACCGGCTCGAAACGCGTTGGTGGGGGCGAGGGCTCCGTTTTTTGTATTTTGCAATGATCAATAAACTAACTTTTTTTATCTGGGTCCCACTCTCCTAGTAGTTCATTTTGTTTCCAGCTGTGCTCCATCTCTCCTTCGTTTGTATGTACAGAACATGCTAAACATACCACAATATATATATTAGCATGTTCTGTAGCCCTCTCCTTGATAAAGGCAATCTAGTTGCCGAAACGTTGGACCTTTGGTGGCACAATAAACTGCACCTTTGAAGACCGTGTGGTGTTCCTCATTCCTTTGCTCAAGTACCTCTGGGATGTCTGGACCTCCCTGGATAAGCGCACGGCAGGAAGTACCCCCTCCAGCACCTACCAGCGGTGTGCATGTGCTTCTACATATGACTGTTTGCTGTGTGAGCCCATGTGGGTGTGAGCAGATGTGTGGTGTGTGACTGTGTGAGCCCGTGTGTGCTGTGTGAGCCCGTGTGTGGTGGGTGGTGTGTAGTGTGTGCTGTGGAGAGGACTTGACCACTATCTGGGGGGGGGGGGGTTTAAGCGGAGGGCTCCCGGGCTGCAGGAGGTGCTTGCGGCAGCTGTATGCTGGAAGGTGAGCAGCGAGCCCCCACACATGCCCTCTGCGCTCGCTCTCCGTGCTGTCCCTGTCCCGTACACCCCCCCACCGGTTGTGCGAAATACACACAACACACACAAAAACACATGTGCACACGTCTCCCTCTGGCTTTATAAACCTTTCCCTTATCGACGGTTTCCTTCCACGGCGGTCGGGGACCCCCCCTTACGACTCGGTGGGTGGTGGTGGTGTGTAAGGGAAAGCTGGGCGGAGGAGGAGATGCAGCCAGTGGGCAATCTTGTCGCCGGCGGTGCCTGTAGCAGGGCGCCGCCATCTTGCGTAGAGTTGCGTATGTGCAGTGCATAAAGACAGAGGCAGCCATTAACGCAGGAGCATCCCTAGCAGCGGTTATTACCAGGGAAGGCTCTGTGTGGGACTACAAGTCCCATGAGCCTCAGGGAGTTGGTATATCAGGTGGTCTCAGCAGCCATTGAGGTTGCTAGAGATCTCTGCTCTCTGATATTGATACTTTTTGCGCGCTGGAGAAACAGGCAGTTGGAGCTGGGAGCTGGGTAAGGGAGGTGGTAGGTGCAGGGAGCAGTAGCCCCTGAACTAGGCTAGTTACCCACCCATAGGCCCCAGATAATTACTATCATTACCCCCAGTTTGTCGTTGCTTCAGGGACAGGCCCAAAGTAAGGAATCTTCCCCTTCAGCTATTTGATGAGATCAGGGAACAGCTCATCTGCTGCGCAGCCCTGATCATTGGGTCTGGGATCACACCACCTCTGTGTAGAGACTATCTTCGTAAAGGATCACGCCACGCCGTAACTGTGGACTGGGGACGGACCAGCCCTACGTTATAGACGGTACGGTGATATTATCCACGCCGGAATTCACCCCACGTGTAGGCAGATGACACATTTAATCAGACAGATCCCTTTATGTTATTCTGCGAGACCCGGGTGCCGGAGCCCCGGGCAGGTACCAAATACAGTGCACTAACATTACAGGGATAGCGCTATCTCCAACACTTTGGGAGGGCCCGGACATAAGGGAAAGGGACATCAGGGAATTGGTGCCCATAACCCAAGGTACTTTGGGGACACCTATGTTGGTATGCGGCGGGGTGAACTGCTATATGTATGGTTATATGTATATTACTGTGTGGTACAGAGTACCAAGGTTATCACTTATAGTAAAGGTTGCTAGCTTATATTGTGTGTGTTACTATTATTATTGTTCCTGTAAGAGGACCATCCCACCCAGTTGGGATCCCTTACAGGTGGAGGCGCTGTATCCGAAGAATCAGGTATACCCCAGGCTCCCAGCGGGAGATGTTCAGGCATTCTGTGAGCCTATCAGGTAATGCACCACACATGGTAACACAGGTGTATTCCCACACATGGTCCCTATCTGTGATTGGGGGGGAGAAGGTGTGTTATATTTGGAGGCGCTGCTGAGATATCAGACCTGGGGTGCTCTATTCAAGTCAAACCTTAGCTGTTGCATTCACCAGCATGTTCTCCCCGTCTAAGCAACAAGTGCGCGACTTGGCGCTGAAACTAGAAACCAGAGGAAAATAGCAGCGAAATATCTAGTCTTTGGGCAAAAGCACGCCAGAACTTCGAAAATGAACTGTGATCCGCGATCAGAAACTATAGAGACTGGGACTCTGTTGATATGAAAGATTTCTATCACATAGATGTCTGCTAGGGTAGCAGAATTAGGGAGACCTTTAAGTGGTATAAAATGAGCTTGCTTAGAAAATCTATCTACAATGACGAGGATGGTAGTCATACCGTTAGAGAGTGGAAGTTCGACAATGAAGTCCATAGAAAGGTGTGTCCACAGACGATCCAGAATAGGCAAAGGGCGGAGCAGACCAAATGGCTTGTTGCGAGTACTGGCAGAACAGGAACTGACAAATTCTTTAATGTCCTTCAGCATGTTTGGACACCAAAACGTGCGTCTGTTTAGATTCGTGGTTCTCTTGGTACCTTGGTGACCGGCAGATTTAGAGTGGCCCCACTCGAGGATTTTTTGGTGGAATATTGGAGCGGCATACAAGCACCCCTCCGATGCGTGTCAAAAATGAGTGTCTGAGACTCCAATATCAGATCCAGTATGTCAAAGGAATTAGCCGAAAGGATACTTAGAGGGAAGAATACTCTCAGGAATATCTTCAGATTTCTCTTCACTGACGAATTGACAAAACAAAGCATCGACCTTCAGATTCTTGGTACCAGGAATGTATGAGATGAAGTAATTGAACCTTGAGAAGAAGAGGGTCCAACGGGCTTGACGAGAACCAAGACGGCGAGCACTTTCAATGTACAATACGTTTTTATGATCTGTAAGGATTGAGATAGGGTTTTTGGTACCTTCCAGGAGGTGTCTCCATTCTTGTAGGGCAAGTTTAATGGCCAAAAGTTCTCTATTCCCAACATCAGAATTTTGTTCTGCGGAAGAGAATTTCTTAGAGAAGAACCCACAGGGGTGCAACTTATGCTGAGGGGATCAACTTTGAGAGAGTATGGCTCCTGCTCCAATATCTGAGGCATCTACCTCCAAAGTGAAAGGGAGAGTAGGGTCAGGATGACGTAAGATTGGAGTGGAAACAAAAGCCCTTTTTAGAGAGTCGAAGGCTAGGCATGCTTCGGGGGGCCAAGAAGACGGGTCCGCTCCTTTCTTAACGAGGGCAGTAATGGGAGAGAAATTACGGTTACATTTACGATAATAATTGGCGAAACCAAGGAAGCCTGAATCACCTTGAGAGAAGTGGATTGGGGCTAGGCATGCTTAGGGGGCAAAGAAGACGGGTCCGCTCCTTTCTTAGTCAGGGCAGTAATGGGAGCCACAATGGCAGATAAATTATGGATATATTTACGATAATAATTGGCGAAACCAAGGAAGCCTGAATTACCTTGAGTGAAGGGGGTTAGGGCCAATCTAGAACGACTTTAAGTTTATCAGGATCCATAGCGAACCCTGTATCAGAAATAATGTACCCTAAGAAAGATGTTGAGGTCTGGTGGAACATACATTTTTCCATTTTGATGGTTCTCGCGCAGGCGAGAAAGGACTAACTTAGTGTGCTGAATATGTTCCGAAAGGGACTTAGAGTAGATGAGAATCTCATCAAGGTACACAATGACGAAAATGTTAAGGACATAACGAAAAACTTAATTCACGAACTCCTGGAAAACCGCACGTGCATTACAAAGTCCAAAGGGCATAACTAAATACTCGTAATAGCCGTCGCGTCTATTAAAGGCCGTCTTCCATTCGTCTCCTTGTCATATACGTATAAGATTTATAAGCCCCACGGAGGTCAAGCTTGGAGAAAATGGTAGCACCTTGCAGGCGGTCGAAACGTTCGAAAATATGGGGCAAGGGGTAGCGATTCTTCAGAGTAATCTTGTTCAACCCTCTGTAATCTATACACGGGTGAAGTGAACCATCCTCCTTCTTAACGAAAAAGAAACCTGCTCCGGCAGGGGAAGTAGAATTTCTTATAAAGCCCTTCTTTAAATTCTCTTGAATATATTCGGACATGGCCTTAGTCTCCGGAAGAGATAATTGATAAGACCTAGCTTTGGGAAGGATGGCACCAGGCAAAAGATCAACAGTGCAGTCAAAGGGACGGTGAGGGGGCAGAACCTCAGAACGAACCTTATCGAATACGTTAAGAAACTCTAAATATATAGCAGGAAGAGAAGGTTTGGCAGGTTTGGTGGTCTCTAGGCCGGCAACGACTTGCACGGGGGCATAAAAGGGCTCTTAGCGATTGGACCCCACTGTATAGGTTTATTATCAGTCCAATCAATCTGAGGATTGTGGCGTTGGAGCCAAGGTAGACCCAGGATTACCTGCACTCCATGGGAGTGAATTACGTCCAAGGAGATCTTCTCTTTATGACCATCCTTCGTGGAGAGGGAAAGAAGAACTGTCTCAAAAGAAATGAAGGCTGGCTGGAGAGGTCTTCCATCAATGGCCTCGAGACCGACGGGCACGGACTTCTGAGTCATAGGGATGTTGTGCTTGTTGGTGAAATCCTGGTCCACAAAATTTCCCCCAGACCCGGAGTCGACAAAAGCAGACGCGGATACTCTGAAACCAGGACCCTCGAGGAAGATTGGAAGCATAATCCTTTTCGGTAGTCTTCCCTTTATAGGGGGAGAAGAAGAAATTGTACCCAATGAGATTCCCCCATACTTTATTGTGTGTTGGCGCTTCCAGGCTCCGTAGGGCAACAGTGCACCAGATGTCCAGGTAGACAGCAGTAGAAACACAGGCCCTCATTCTTCCGGCATTGTTTTTCGGAACAGGAGAATAAATTACTTTCTAACTGCATGGGTTCTGGGACCTCAAGAGCTGGGAGAGTGATAGGAGTAGGATTGCGGATAGGAGGCATAGGAGTGAGAGAGCGAGCATGATGGTGTTCAAGCCGCCTTTCCTGCAGGCGTTGACCCACCCTAATACATACGGCTATCAGGTCCTCTAAGGCGGGAGGTCTTTCCTGAGCAGCTAACTCATTCTTCAGAGTCTCCGAAAGTCCTTGCCAGAAGGCTGTGGGTAAAGCCTCATCGTTCCAGCCCGTCTCCGCAGCAATGGTCCGGAACTCCAGAGCATACTTAGCAACAGATCTATGAAACAAAGAAGATGCAGCAGTAAATTTACGACCAGGGGTATCAAACCCCTGTTTAAATTCTTTCTTGAAATTAGCAACATTTTGGGTAAGTTCGGGTCTCTGCTCCCAGATGGGAGAAGCCCAGGTCAATGCATCGCCAGTCTGGAGTGCAATAATATAAGCCACTTTAGCACTGTCGGAAAAGAAGCGAGAAGGGGTTAATTCAAATTGAATATCACATTAGTTTAAGAATCCTCGACACCAATGTGGGCCACCAGCATAGCGATTGGGAGTTGGGAGACGTGGTTCCAGAGGTACATTGGGCTCTGTACTAGAAGGGGACAAGGTCGAAGGCCTGAGAATGCGAGACTGAGACTGGTGGAGCGAAATGGTGGCGACTTTTTGGGCCAAGGAGGTAACTTGGTTATCCAAATACTGGAAATGCACGAAGATGGAGGACAGGGCTGGGCCCACCTCAGGGGGGTCTGTTTGTAGGGCTCAGCACACTGAAACGCTCGCACTGCCCACAAACAAGAAAAGACCCCGGCACTGAGGTGGGACAGTATAACACCACGCACCAGCAGCAGCGGAGGCGTGCCTGGAAGGTAGTTAGTTTAGCGTTGCCGTGTCTGGGTTGGAGAGTGTAGGAGATGTGGTATACTTGCCGAGTTCTTGGATAGGAGAAGGCAGGATAGTAGGGGTCTGTAAGCCGTGGTCTGGGATTGTAGAGAGCAGCGTGGCCCGAGTCCGTATGCCGTGTTCAAGGGTAGGAGAGATCGCCGCAGTCGACGGTATGCCAAAGTCCAAAATCCAGAAGGTTCCACAAACAAGCCGAGTAGGTACACAAGAGGTTAACTGCAGAGAGCACTGCACAACAGAAGTGAGCTTCACAAAGCTACATAGGATTATGCTGAGCAAAGCATGGGAGGAAGCAGGAAGTATTTACAGACACGGCAGACCAATGGGAACAGCGGGCGGAGCGGAGGCGCGACTCCAGCGGAGCTGCGATAGGCTGCAGGCAACAAGGCAGGGAGGAGAGACTTACCACGCAATTGGGGATCATCGCACGTCATCACGTGTGCGTTCCGTGCGGGAGGACCAGGTTCCGTACGGCAGCTAGAAGAGCTGCGGGTGCGCACGCTCTGTAAGGAGAGCGCACATGGGCAGGAATACTGGCCACGGCGGCAGCAGCAGGTAAGGAGGGAACACGCCGCAAAGGATGTGTTCCCACCCCACCTGTCTCTGCGCAGACCTCTGCTCTGGCATCGGCGCGTGCGCACACCCCGCTCTAGTGGCGGTAAAGCTAGCCATTCTACAGCTGAACACTAACAAGTCGCATCCCATGTTGGTGGAAGCTCTGGTCTGCCCAGAGGCTTGAGAACACCCAAGAGCCCCCATCATACTGGGTACCAATGCAGACATAGTAAGGTCAGTGATTCGCTCCTTCCTGAAAGAAGCCGGGGAACTACCGTTGGACTCCTTGGACATAGCCCCTGGTCTGCGGGAAGAATGTTATCGGGTGGCATATGAAGAAGAATATGGCGATATCTCTAATCTAGAGCCAGGATTACTGAAGATTCCGCCAGGGGGAGTACAATGTGTGACGGCCCTGATCGCGTACCCTCAACGGTATAAACAGGATCGATATTTTTCGCTAGAGACCCTCCCCGAAGTTGAACTCCATTGGGGATATCGTATGATACCTGAAGTATGAGAGTGGACATCTAGAATTCCTTGGAAAATTACGGTGACCATACAGAACATGTCGTACCATACGGTGTCAATAGAACGAGGGCACCGGTTGGGTAGAGTGTACCCAGTGGATCCTGTAACCGCTACCGCCATGGTCCATGCCAAATGTGTGAGGAAGGAGACTGAGGACCTACAATTTGATTTTGGGGATTCTCCCCTGGAAGAGGGATGGAAAGAGAGGCTATGTGAGCAGTTGAGAGAAAGACGAGGAGTGTTTTCTACGAGTGAGATGGATGTGGGATGCAGTAAAAGCGCTCAGCACACCATCCGCCTCTGGTGAGGTCAGGGGATGGCCATATAGGGTACAACCCCTTTAATACCGGGCCACCCCCTTTCTCCCTCTACAGAGTGGCATTCTCCGAGCTAAGGGTTGTGGATTCTTTAGGGTGTCAACCCCAAGGCCTCCCAAAGGCTTACTGTCACCCTGATGGCATGGGCATAACTCAAAATGTTATCCTCACTTGGCAGGAATTGGTGAAAGCACAGACATGTGATCCGACGGCTGCAGCTGTTCGAGAAACCTTACGGTACAATGACCCTCCTTAGTGAAACGAGCTCCTTCCACTGAGGTAGGCCTTCTTATGCGAGAATGAGACAAATTTGAGATTGATAACGGGCTCCTTTATCGGGTTGTTCAATTTCACAATTATCCGGATCGTCGACAACTCTTCCTACCCCGCCGATTGGAAGGCCTAGTTTTACGATCTCTACATGACGATCATGGACATTTGGGGTAGATAAAACTCTGGGGTTAGTACGAGACAGGTTCTTCTGGCCCAAAATGAGGGAGTAGTAACAAAAGGAGGTATGATCACAAAGTGCGGTACCGAGAACTTCAACCGGGAGATGCTGTTCTGCTGCGCAATTTAGGGATCCCTGGCCAGCACAAATTAGCCGATCGCTGGAGAGAGGGACCCTTCATTGTAGAATCCCAGATGCCGGGTCTCCCTGTCTATCGCATACGTGACGCGAATGGCAGAATCAAGGTCTGGCATCAAAATCATCTGTTGCCCATCCCGCAACTAGAAGAAGTTGAACCAGAAACCGTAGTAGCTGATAATGAGAAGGAAGAGTCTAATGGGAATTCAGAGACCACAGAAGAACTAATTCAAGACCCTTTGGAGGGGACCTCCAACCAAGATTGGTGGACACCTCCTGAAGGAACCATGGGTAATGGGCCTGCGGTTCAAACACCATCTGCCAAGAAGGCATCACGTAATCAATCATTAGATCCTAACACCCCGTTTTGTGCCACAAAAGACAATGCTCAAATACAAAGAGACAAATGTTCAAGTACAGAGAGACTGTTCTCAAACTGATCCACCTGCTGCTAGAGAGTCGAGGCCTCAAGCCTCCGATAATATCTCTCAAGATGAAGACATTGAGATCGAAACTCGCAAAAGTCAGCGAACGAGACGTCCTCCCAATAGAGTGGCGTATGATTCATTAGGGGCACCTCACTATGAATCTCAGCAGCAAGCTGAAGCCAAGTTAACTTCCGTCATAAATATGTTCACTGAGTTGAGCAATTTGATCTAAGAGGATAAGTAATATCGCCATTGGTTGTTGAAGTTTTTCATTATATAACAACGTTGTGCTATTTTCATTATATAACTTTTGTACATGGTTATATGGAGTTGTGTCCCAAGCGAGGTCGTTGGGATTTTCGCCAGGGGGATAATGTAGCCAGGTTCCCCCTTGCACTTACAGCCGTTGCCGGGAACGCGGGTGGGCCGTTGCTAAGGCCGCAGTCGCGTTGTCAAGGTCCCAGCGGCTCGCAGCGCAGGCCACTGCTGTTATTGCTTGCTCAGCAGAGTTGCGCATGCGCAGGACACGCGCGCGCGGAGCAGGGCTCACGCTAAGGGACTACATCTCCCATGAGTCTCAGGATCGCCCCACGTGACACCAGGGAGCCAATAGGGCTGGAGGTTCTCCCTGCAAGGGAAATAGATATATGCGTGGGATTGTAGTATGCAGTTCAGTTGGTGTCGGGAGCAGCTAAGGAAAGGAGGTAGTGTGTAGGAGTCAGTGACTCTCTGCCCTAGAATAGCAACCCCTTAGGCCCCAGATAGCCCTAAGTCACTACAGCTGTGTATTGTAGGGACGGCCCCAGTCAGGGACGTTGCCCGTACTATACAGAAAGTTCAGAATAGACCCAGTCGACGCTGCGCGTACCGCCAGAGGTTTGGGCCTATACCGTTGCTGCCGTTGCAGAGGCCTTTCGGGTGGGATCGCCCCGAATGGTATTGTCGGTGTTCTTCCGTCCGCCGATCCTTTGTGAAGTTCTGTTGCAGGCCCGAGCACTGGAGTGCTCGGCAGGTAACTCCGTTCAGCAAGTGCACCAACTTTATTGCTTCTTACTGTTACGGGACTAGTGACTGCACAGTCATATATGTTTTCTCCCTCAAAGGGTGTGGACAGATTGTGTGGGGTTGAGTATACGGGGTGGGATCACCCGGTGTAAGGAAAAGCGTGTTGCCAAACGCAGTATTTAATGTCCCCCTCAAGGAAGGGACACCTGTTGATTGTTGTTAACCATTTTATATGCAGTAAAGCCAGTTCTGTTCTGACACTGTTCACTTAATGTGATTATTTCCTGTGAGGGCTTTCTCCCACTCCGTTGGGATCCCTCCCAGGTGGAGGCGTTGCACCACGAGAACGTAATATATGTAGCTTCCCCAGGCTCCGCAGCGGAGACTCAGGTTCCTGAGAGCCACACAGGTTACACAGCACGGCAGTAACAATAGTATTCACAGGGAATACCCGTTACATACACATTATCAGTCCCTCCTTTTGTCATAAAAATGACAACTCCTAGGCTGCGGGGGTCTCGTACTAGATTTGAATATTATCATAATCCACTAAAGGTATCGGGACACTAGTGGTTGTAATTCTAGAGTTGTATGTTATAGTTGCGGGACCTACTGCATTTATTTTCAGTGAAGCATACGTGTGATTAACTGACTTAACAGAAGGCATAATCATTTTACATAATGATGAACACATTAACTTGCAGCATGAAATAGTAACAACTAATACTACAAACATGCAAACAATATGTATTAGTCCCATTATAATTTTCTTTCCCTATTCTCCAATCCATGCACCTAACCCAAAAGTCCAATCAAACTCAGCGACTCTCTCCGTAATGTCTGCAACAAGTTTTCTGATACTCGACATGTGATTCTGCACAGACTTTGAATGATCCGAAAGATTGAAGCAGCACATTCCATCAAAATCCTGACATCCATGTTCATGTTTGAGCAAAAGATAATCAATTGTTGCACGATTTTCCAAAATTGCTTTGCGTGTACCCTTCAAATCTATCATTACTTCTTCCAGGGCCTGGGAGGTGTGATTTAACCCCTTTTCTACAGCACATGCTAGTTTCTTTATTGTTTTTGCTGACTGCACTGCCAATCCGGGTACTCCGACAAGTGAGACTGCTAGACTTATAATTTCAGTATCTGATAATAAAACTACATGTGGATTGCATTCTTCTGTGACTGGAATAGTGGATCGCTTAACTTTGGTTTGTGGGCCAGGTTCTACAGAAAACATCATAATCCCTAACCTGTTGAGAGTACATGGTCCTCCGGAGATATTTCCTGGTATATATGTGTATGTAGTATTACCACAGGAAAACAACCATCCGACGGGAAGTTTAACAGAATATATATGACTTGGTGTACTTACTGTGTGATTACAACTCATAGTATTATTGACATTTAGACAGTTCAACTTTTGATCACCGCCTATGTCTACATCTTCAGGATGCCACTTCCTGCCCTATTAGCTAGAGCATGGGATTCTGCATTTCTCAGAGCAGATCCAAATATATATTACAGCTTTAATATCTTCACATAATTAAATAAGTTCCCAGTTCTTGAGTGGTCCAGGGGTTAAATCTGCCCCATGTGTATAATACTACAGTGACCCTACAGAATTGGCCAAATTCTCTCTCTGCGACCTCCAGAACCGGTAGGCTTATGCAGACATGCACTGAACACATTTTTAAAATACAGGATTCGTCCTTTAAAAATGAATCATCGTGCTTTTTACTACTTTTCCAATTGAAATCAATGGGGTCCCCGCCATAAGCATTGAAGGCTGGCTCGCCGTTGACCGTCAATGGGATTCTTCCCTCGCATAGGACTTTCAAACTGGAGAAACCTCCCGCCATTGAAGTCTATAGGGAAACCAACAAACTTTCATTTCCCAACACTCCGTCTGCGTTGGTGGTAGGGGCTGTAGGAAGGGTCATTTGCATAAAGCCGGAACCCGTTGGAGCTACATCTGTGACGATAGCTTGTGACAGGCTGTAATCTACCAACATAACTGTGTTGAAACTGAACGGGCTTAGACAATAACAAAATTGTATTCTCTTTGTCGGTGAACACCTAAGTACTAACAACACGGACACAGAAAGAGTACACTTACTTTTGCTGGAGAATGCTACATTCATAACTCATACTCATTCCAACCCCAATTCAGCGTAACACTTCAGATATATCAGAAGACAAAGATAGAGGTGGACAGACAGTTTATTAAACCTTTTGTAACCTATTACAAACAGTGATTGGTTTTCAATTAACCTCCACCACACTCTCTAACGTGGGAACACATTTTATACATGCCCCCCTGCTAGTTGGCACAGCTCAGTCGAGATTTGGGGGTCCTCATTTCTGTAGCCCCACATTTTGCATCAGGGAATGCCAGCCAGCTCCCAAACGGCGTCCTTCCCTGTTTGTTTGTTTGTTACCAACAGAATTCTGTGCAGGAAACCTTTGTTGTAAGGTGTGAAATGAAAGCACTAAAAGGCCTGCTTCGGGTTTGAGTTCTCCCCCTCGACTGTAAACAGTTAGTGACAAATCCTTTGAAACGCACTTAAATTCTAGACATTGGGGCGCTTCTCTGGCCATATGCTACCCTGAATATGCAACCAAAGAAATTCCTCTGGGTTCTATCCATCCTTGGACACAGTATTAAAGATAAAACAAGAAACCTTTAAAAATATCCGTTCGTTGGTCCAGCCGGGAACCCAAATTCCCTTCTCAATGCCGGAACTTGGACACCCTTATGGTCCACAATTGCGACTTGCTATGACCTTCGGAACCGGAGATACACAAATATCCCTTAAACCGTTCTTATTTTGTAATACAAAAATCTCCCGAATAAAGAATGTCAGCGTTTCATAAATCCCCATTGGATAACACCGGGCTTCGCTCGCCAGTAAGACTACTCAATGGCAAACGCTGCCTTTAGGCGGCTATGGGAGTTCCCGGTCCATGTAGAGCTTTCAATCGGGCTTCTGCGCTGGCGTGAAGTCAAATGGGGTTTTCTCAGCCATAGGCCGGTTCAACGGACAGTGGCCGCCATGAAGTCTATGGGAAAAAATCCCGACACTTTCAAGGGGGTCCTTACTCCGTCGGGTTGGTCAAAGAGGCGCAAGATGGGTTCTGCGCGATGCCGGAGCAGTGACTACAGTAACCTCCAAACCTTGATCCTCTGGGGCCCTCCGGAACCGGAGCTCTATGGATTCCTCATTTCAGCTTTTTTACACTTACTGTTTCTTGAGCTTGTTCTTCTGCGCTCCGCACCGGCAATGAACCTATGGCGCGGACCCGCGCTCTTCTCGAATTTGTACCCTATGGGGGTCCAGGATTTGGGGAACCCGGTGTGTGGTCTGGTGGGTGGGAGGTTCTAGAACTAGTGGCAAAGAAATTTATTTTAGGTGCATCTAAACTGTTTTTCCAACGCCACTTGTTCGTTGAAACTTTGACTTGTAATGATCAAAGATATACTTTTAGAAATTGTATCCGCTTTGCGTTTTGGCGGTTTGGACGGCAGCCATCGTTACTTCGAGCCCTCGAGGAAATCTTCCATTGAAGGTCAATGGGCCCCAGTGACTACAATGGAAACCGCCCGCTCTCCCTCTCGAGGCCACGGCTGGTCTCCACAGAACACAGGGCCAAACAGGCAGATTCGCCATAGAAAGTCATTGACGCCCCTAATGCGCGGCCTATGGGAGACCTGCAAACAGAAACGGCTGCCTGAACAATGCGCGAAAATTACACCAATAGAGCTATAATCATGTAAGAACTAGTAAACCCTTGTGCTCCCGTGATGGATTCTAGTGTGTGCTGTGAGTGCAGACACTGATAACCAGATATTACAATGGAACAGTGGATCAGGGGAATACACATTTTCCTACTGGTTCAAAGAGATGTATTATTAGCGGAATCACATTCTGTACCTCAGCCCAGTTAACCCCTGTTCTCCCTGGTGAGGTCAGGGACGGCCCAATGGGTGCACCCCTTTAAATCACGGGCAACCGCTTTCTTCCTCTACAATCATCCACCAAATCCCTCCCTGTTCATTCAGAACTGGAGATATGGGACTTACATTTTTTTCATGTTCACATTAGTCGTTTTTTTTCGGCCACGCGGCTTCTTCCCATTGCGAATCAATGGCTCGGCAGCCGCCACAGACATGCATGGCGGCACCATCAAGACCTACTCCCATTAAGTTCAATGGCGCGACCCTCCTCCGCTCGATCCCTTACGGGGGTCTCTCCTTCATGGACCCGGTGTGGACTCGTGGTGGGGGTTCCTATGAGCGGGACTACAAAGATCTTCTATTCCCAGCTGGTCCTAGACCTAAGATTCCACACACATCATTGGTCTCTTGAACTTTACCGAGAGTGATTTAAACTCTTTTCAAAGACATTGTATCTCTTTGCGGTCTGCGGTCTGCGGTTTTGATGGCTTGCCAACCGGTTGCTCGAGGCGGTCGTTGAGGAACTATTGAAGTCAATGAGCCATTGACTTACATGGGAACCGGCCGCTCCTGCCTCTCGGACGCCACTGCTGGTACGTCGAGAACACGACGGTCCAAAACCACTACTTCCTGCCATAGAACGCATGGAGTCTCAATGGTACCTATGAAGGCTGCAAATGGAGCCGAAAAGCGCAGGAAAGCGAGAACAAAGGGCTATAATCACTAAATCACATAACCCTTCCTCCCGCATCCAACCCTAGTGTATGTGTGAGGCTAAACACCAGGAGAGACATTACTTAGGACAGGGTCATAAACAGTTGGATATCGGAAGCAAGGTAAAAACACACACTTACTGGACCGTCCAGTCCTTAACCCCTGCTTCCCAAGTGAGAGTAGGGGTGCCAAATGGGGTGTAACCCGTTTAATCCCAGGCCAAACCCCCTCTATCATGCACCCCTCCCCATCTCAATGGGTGCCTGGTGCCCAGATGCCTCCCCTGGCACTGGAGACACCACTGGCACCTCTAAGCACTCATCCTGAGGGGTGGCTGCGAAAAGTGTCCTCCATGCGTCCAGTACATGTGTCCTGGCCACAGTGACAGTGAGTCGCATATTGCTGAGCAGGGCTACCACCGTGGCCGCCGGGCATTCTCTCCTTTGCCAACCTCCTCTGCCCACGCACTCAGTGCCTGTGAACACAGCCCATCGGAGAGTGGCACCTCTGCAACCAGGCCTCTGCATACTGCCAGAGAACTGGCATATGTCTTCATCAGTAAGAGCACAGCTATCAACGCACAGAGACCGGCGCTTTCCTGTCAACAATTCTGGCGAAAGAGCTATGTCAACGATCCTGTGGGACCCTACTGCCCTGCTGGCTGCCCACTGCTAGCTGCTCCGGCCATAACCCTTGGTCTCCTCTCCCTGACTCCAGGTCAGTGCCCCACTCCCAGTGCATAATTATCGGGATCCAGAAACCACCGTGGGTGACTTGACTTTCTACCCACTGTCAGCTGTGCTCCTGGGAAAGGCAACCTCCAGTATCTCTGTATCTGCGGCAGTCCTGGTACCCAGGTGCTTTCCCTTCGCCCTCGTCACTAACTGAAGAGCCGAACAAGCACGGCTTACCACCACTGACTGCTGAGAGGGCCAGCATAAATCCATTCCACTGTTGCTAGCGCCTTCCTCCCTGTAGAGCTACCACTCGGCTGCCCTGGGGACAGAACCCTCGCCTTAACCCCCCTGCTACGCTGCCTGACTGCCTACCTACCCACAGCCCCGACCTCTGGGGACGGAGTCTGTCAGGGGGGCACTCTTCGGTAAGTCAGCACAGGGCCTACCTACGTCCTACATGGCCCACATACCCTAGCTTCGTGCCAGATGCCTGACACTCCCCACTGACCTCCATCTCCATCTCCCCCCTCAGTCCGTGCTCTCCCTGCCTAGCCCCCTAGGCCAGCACCTCAGCCCTGCTGATGACTCCTGCTGCCTACCCCCTGCAGTCTCACTGACACTCCTCTCCCCCCTGGGCCAGATCCTATCCCAGCCACTGGAAACTACCTGATCACCTACATCCCTGACCTTTTCTCCCCTTCCCGGGATGATCTCGGGCATCTCTCAGATGCAAAACGCCTTTCTCTTGGATGGCGTACCTGGGGTGGCACATCTGCACACTAGCCCAGAATACCCCCAGCCCATAGCCAGGCTGCAGCAAACCGGGGAGGGGTTGCTGAATCTGGAGACACCCTGTGCTCTGACCAGGTTAATGGGAAACTCTAACTGCATACCTGCCTGCTGGTTTCCTCCCTGGTACCACTAGCCCTTCGTCTCCCTCACTGAGACCTGAGCTGGCTACCTACTGCAGCCTTCCTCACTTGCTTCTTCCCTAGCTAATTCCTAACCGGAACCCTAGGACACGTGATGAGGAATCTCCATGACACTGCCTCCCCACTAATACGAGGAGAGGAGCCATTGGGGCACTGGTGCAGGAAGCACCACCTGGCTCCTGGCTGTCAGGTATTCTGGGGGCTGTGGGCTAACTTTGCATGCCCCTGATACTCCAACCCATAGCGCCGCATCAACATGTGGGCTCTAAACTGCGAGACCCCGTGAGGCTCGTCCAGGGAATGGGGAAATCTGGTGGCTCACTGCTGCCCCTCCCTCCCCGGTGTTCCCACTGGCTCCACCCAACCCTCTCCAGGCAATCCTAAGTCCCTAGAAGCTGGGGTGGACAACGGGGTGACCCCCTCCCGAAGCCTGTGCGCACCCATTACACGGAGGGCAGCCTACAGGTGACGCTGGCCGGTAGGTGTAACCACTGGAGTGATCTACTTTGCCACAACCGCCTGATACCTCGACGCCCCGCTTAATGGTTGTCAACAGTTGAGGAGACCCATGACTCTACCTGCCAGGTAATGGGGAATCGTAGTCCCTACAACTGCCCTTTGCCCTTCCTCCCACTCTCCCTCTGTAAACCTTCTATCTCCTGCCACCCACCGGTCACCCCTATAGTGTGTGGGATTGTTTTTGTGTTGGTGTGTGTGTTGTGTTTGTTGTTGATTGATTTGTTTGTGTGATGATGATGATGTTTGATTTGAATGATGTGATTTTGGGTGTTGAGTTTTGATTGTTGTTTTTGATTGTTGTGATTTTTTGAGTGATGGTGTTGATTGTTGTGATTTTGATTGATGATGATGTTTGAGTTTTGATGAGGGGTTGTGGGGTGGTGTTTGTTTGTGTTTTGGTGATTGTTTGTGGATTGAAGTTGTTCTTTTTGGATGGTGATGTTGATTTTTGAATTTTGTTGTGATGGTGTGTTGGTGTGCAGTGAGTTGGTGTGTTTGTGATCTTGATGATTGATGTGCCTTTTTGTGTTTTGTGTGATTTGATGTTTGATGAAAGTTTGTTGTGTTGGTGAATTGATGAATTTGTGTGTGATTGGTGAGTGATTGTGCTGGGCTTGAGGCTGTGTGTGACGGTGTTGGGTGTGATGTTCTTTGGTTGGTGTTTTGAATGTTTGTTTTTGTTTTGTGTGCTTGTTTTTGATTTGTGATGTGATTTTTTTGATTTTGATTGTTGCTTGAGTGTTTGTTGTGATTTTTGATGTTTGTTGATTTTTGTGATGATTTTGTTGATGATGAATGTTGTTTTTGATTGATTGTGTTGTTGAGTGATGATTGATGTTGTTGAAACTGGTGATTTTTTTTTTATTTGAGATTTGGTTTTGGTGTGTGTTGAGTTTTGTGTTTTTTTGTGATGATGTGATTGTGTGTGTTGATGATGATGTGATTGATGTGAGTGATGATTGTGTGATGTTGTGATGATTTGGAGTTGTTTGAATGATTTTTTGACTGATGTGTTTTGATTTTGGTTTTTTTTGATTGATTGTTGATGATGATTTTGATTTTTTGTTGAGTGTGTTTTTGGGGTCTGGTGTTGTTGTGATGGTTGATGTTGTGATTTTGTTGATTGTGTGATGTTTTGTGTTTGATTTTGGTGTGTGATGTGTTTTGATGTTGATGTTTGATGTTGTTAGTGTTGTTGTGTTGTTGTGAATTTTGCTGAGTTGTTTTGATGAGTGTGTGGTGTTGTGGTGTTTTGTTGATGATGATGTGGTTTTGATTTTATTTTTGATGGTGTGTGATGATTTTGTGTGATTGACTGATGTGATGATTTGAGTTTGATGTTGATGATTGTGAATGGTGTGTGTTGATGTTGTTTGTGTGGTTTGTGAATTGGTGATGATTGTTGATTGATTGATTGTTTTTTGTGATGTGTGATTGTGTTTGAGTTTGATTTCTCTTTTTTGTTGTGTGTTGATGTGATGATGGTGTTGGTTTTTGATGTTGTGTGTGATGATGAGTGTTGTTTTGATTTGATTGATTGGTTTTTGGATGTTGTGTGAAGTGATTGTGTGTTTTGAGGTGAGTTTTTTGTTGTGGCTTTGTGGGTGGGGCTTGGGTGATGTGTTTGCATTTGATTTTGGTTGATGTGTGTTTTTTTGTGATTGTGGGTGTTAGTGTTTGATGTTGATTGGTTTGATGTTCTGATGTTGATGTTTTTGTGTTGGTTGTGGTTTTGATTGTGTGTTGTTTTGATTTGATGTTGCTTTGGTTTTTTGGTTTTTTTTGATTTTTGTTTTTGTTTGTTTGTTGAAACAACAGGGTACAGGCAAGGAAAAAAATAAGTAGGGTACAGTCGGTGAATTGGCTGGATTAACATCGCTGGTCCCGCAGAGACCGCCGCTTTCGTTGGACCGATGCCAGGGGGACTGGAGTAGTGGCCGCCCAGCATTCATCTGGGCCGTGGAAGCAAAGGGCCGCGTGCCGCAACAGCGCCCGGGTTTGGTACAGGTTTAAAACGGTGCAGGGCAAGGGCCCCGGTCTTATTTTGAGTAACACGGCTCCCCGCCACACCAGATAAAAAATAACCCCTCCAGCAATCCGGGTCCCTCCCCCCACTCAGAAAGGTCTCCGGCACTTTCGGACTCGCGGCTCTTCAATGCCATCGCCGACAGGGTAGCTGCCGCAAACAAGCACCCGGTGTTGGTACAGGGTCGCCGGCGTGGATCATGGGCTCCGTCATCGCTGGGAATCACCGGAATCCGCAAACAATGTGAAACACACACCACCTCCCGCACACCCCAACCCTCCCCCGTAAATACAAGTTGCGCCGGCAGCAGGATGACGGAAGGGCCGGCTTCTTTCTCTGCGCCGCTGGTTCTCCGAGGGATCAGATGGCATGGAGCGCTCTCTATGATGTTGCCGATGCAGCCCGGCCAGGTTTCTCCAGGGGATGTCCGCAAAGGGTTGTCGCCCAGCGGGGCGGGAGCCATCGGAGGATGCCGCTAACGGGAGTATAGTTTCAGCAGATAGTGAGCGAGGCCCTGAGGGGCCTTCTTCGCCCGACCGCGCAGATCCAGGCCACGGGCATTATTGTGGCCGTGTTTGTTGGCAGTGCCGAAGCGCCTGCCAGAGCTTCTCTGCTGGCGGTGGGACTACCCCCGCAAAGGGGCTGCTGAGTCCAGAGGGGGAGGAGCTCGATCGCGGCTATGCCTGAGCTTCTGCGACGCCGGTGGACTACCCCCGCAAGGGGTGCTGAGTCAGGCGGAGTTGCTCGAGCGCCGGGTGGTTCTGGGAGGGGGTAAGCGGGTCGGTGCGGCACCAACTCAGAACGGGGGCCACTTTGCCGGAAAACCACGTCTTGCCCAAGGCACACACCAGTGCTAGCTCTTTCAGGGAAAAATGGACGGCCGCCGCAACGGCCATTACCTTCCTGGTTGCAAGCTTCCATGGTCTCCCGAGACACCCTTCCACCAAGTCTCTGCCGTCCGGAAAGCTGGGTCCATTCCCTGCTCTCTGGATGGTTTTTGATGGTTTACGGAGGTGCAGCGGTGGTTCTTTGCCAGCAGGACGGGGGGGGTAATGCGAAAGAGCGTTCTCCCGCCTCTCTCTCAGCCTTGCCGCGCGGCCGGTTCCCGCGCCGATTGATGACACTCCTCCGAGTTCGCGGTGCCCGGCTCCAGTCACACGGATGGCGCACTTGGTTTCTGGAGGCAATGCTTATCCACAAGTAGGGGAACAGTGAGGAGGTGCCATATCTTGGTTATATGTGTTACACTGTGTGTTCAATATCTGTAGTCCCAGGAACTCGCAATTACCATCGAAGTTCCCCACTATAGTACAGTATCCCGAGACACTAGTATTAAAGGTCCAGTTAATCCCTCCTCTTCCACCAGTTTTATTAATAAACGGACGGGAGATTGTGACAGGCTATTAATAATACACACCAAAAATATATACTGGGTGGAACTGGACGAGGACTTAGAGATGATCAAATATAATGAGTCCTTGATAAAGGTGAAACACACAAAAGATACAATAACAGGCAAAATATAGGACACTTACTTAAAGATATGACAAGAAAGCCCTCAGGATACAGGATGGCCATTTCTCATAAGTCAGATTCAGATGAAGACATACAGCAATACATGAGATCATTGAAGACTGAGTAAGGGGGGCCTCTGTTTATATTACCAATTACACCCTCTTTTACATCAAGACCGAGCGGTCAAGCAAATCTTTGAAGCGCGATTTTGGGCTTCATTGAAGGTGAAGTATCACACTTAAAAAAAAACACTCAGTTTCTTGTTCCTGTCTCCAGCATAAAAAATTTAGGGCAGTTACCTTTTGGTTCTGCAAAGTAGGTATTAACCTACTGTACACTAAAAACCCTTCTGACTTTCACATTCAACTTCAATCAGCCCTTTTGAAGTCCAGATTTCTGAAAAGACACCCCAGAGTGGTATTTTCTTAAAAACGTGTGCTTATTAACCCCTTAAGCCCAGTGTGTGTGCGTGCAGGACATGGCCCAGAAAACAGTACATTTTTACAGGGGGTAAGTATTTGGATATTGAAGAGAGGTAATAAAAACACATTACGGATCTCAGTCAAGTTAACCTTGCTTCACAGTGAGGGTTAGAGGGTGGCCAATTGGGGTGCAACACCCCTTTAATCCGGTCCAAATCCTCTCGATCGTCACACCCCTGTTCACTGAGTACACGAAGGTATGGGACCGTACGAGGTTCCTGATCCTTAGAACAACATCGTGATTATGGAGGGCGGAGGTGCCTTTACTCCCCTGGAGGTGGAGGTGGAGGACGAGATAGATCACAGGTACCGGGAGGGAGATAGCGCAGAAAATCTTAAGCCAAGGGCCCCAGTATATTGATGATGAGATTGCTCTTGTAGAATCAGGTTTTGCGGTACTGCAAGCAGGTGGGTCACCGTAAGCTACAAGTTGAGCCGGAGCAGACAGAAGCCATAGTGATAGGTAATGCTGAGAACACACTGATTCGAGCAAATACCCAATATGTACCTTGGCAGATACCTGGAATGGCGCCGCTCATCACCTCTGACAAGCCCCGTTGCGTGTCTTCCCAGCAATTGGTTCATGCCTGGTGACGGGCGGGCTATCTGTTACATGATAATGATAAGGATTTACTAGGCTGGCAAGGCTCGAGTGCTACCAATGGCATAAATTATGAATTGTAATGCCAGTATATATATATAACTGTGACAGTATTGAGCCAGCGGGAATAACAATGCTTCAATCCTGCCTGGAAATAACGCCAATGCACTCGGGCAGAAAAAACAGTCACAACCTCAAACACCCGAGTATACACGAATTCGTGGGATAGCCGAGCTCGAATAAAGTGTGTCGCCAGTGATAGCAGTCCATGGATAACGAATACCCTTATGTGCATGAGCCCATAATGAGGGAAATAGAGAGGGAGAGCAGAGAGAGTTGGCTCCGAGAAGCCGTCGAAGAATATCTACGAACCAAAAGTTTGGTAAGGCAGGTTACCATTAATGAGGACAGGATTCAGTGAGTTGGTCTGGATTGGAGTAAGGATGGTGGCAAATATACATGCACAGCGGAATATATCGGACAGGAGCATGGTCAGTACCGTCCTTCTTTGTGACAATTATAGTGGCCCAATGGAGCAAATACAGATTGATTTCACACAGATGCCAACACTGCAGGACAGGAAAACTTAAATACCTATTGTAATGGGAGATCCATTTAGTAAATGGGTTGAAGCATTCCCTACGACGAACGAAAGCTCAAAGACTGTATGTAAAAAAATACTTTGAAAGAAATCATTCCCAGGGTGGGGATGCCCGCTCAAATGAAATAGTGCTAGAGGAACCACATTTTACATCTCAGGTGACTCAAGGAGTGCTAAAACTCTCGCTATAGATGGAAGTTTCAATTACCATACACCCACAGTCTTCAGGTCAGGTTAGCAAAAGGACAATGCAACATCAAGGATAAAATGCGTAAGGGAAACAAATGGGTTACCTTCACGATGGCCAGGAGTTCCTTCCGTAGTAGGTCCTTGCAGAAATCAGAATGACCGCGAATAGTACTACCAAAATTGTCACTATTTGAAATTTTATAGGGGGCGGGCCTTTTCCAACTCTCTGGGTCATGGTACGTATGTCCTCCAAAGGAAGTTGGAACTAGAACAAATCAGGCGGAATTATGTTCTCATTGATACAGAATTGAAAGGGCATCATATGGTGATGTTTCTTCTTCGTTCCGCTCCCTTCAGATTTAAGCCGACACATTCCCTTTCCAGCCCTGATGAGACAAAGAGTGGTCCAAGACGTCTTCCCACCAAAGGAGGGACGACAGACCTCTTACGGACTTCCAAACCACGATTCCTGGCAGTAAACCCGTACCGCCATGCGGAAAGGAAGAATCATCGACATGGATCCACGCATCACGTATCAAAATCAAAGAAGGAGTAGAGGACGCAGTTTCGGTTCAGAAGAATCGGCTGCTAAATAGAACAAATAAAGCGAAACCCATGTACCCACAGGTCCAGTCTGTGATTTCCCATCTGCCAGAAAAAAAATTACACACGCTCCAAACGTATGGCTTCATTTATGACAGAGTCAAAACCAATATCTGGAAACATTGGCGTTGATGTTACACTGGCGACACACTTTATTCGAGCTCGGCTAGTCCCACGAATTCGGGTATACCCCGGGTTGTATTGAGGTTGTGACGTTCTGCCGATGTGCATTGGGTTATTTTCGGCAGGGATTGAAGCATTTATCTCCGCTGGCTGAATACTGAAAAGGATATATATATATATATTATATATATATAGATATATATATATATATATATATAATCTATATAGATATAGATATAGTATATATATTATATATATATATATATACGGCATTACAATTCATGAATTTATGCCATTGGTAGACAAGCGAAGCATTTGCAGCCTATTAAATCCTAATCATTATCATTTACACAGATCAGCCGCCCGTCAGCCTAGGCATGAACCCAGGCTGGGAAGCAAAACGCAACGGGCTGCAGAGGTGAGGAGCGGAGGGGGCATTCCAGGATCTGCCAGGTAACTACTGGGTTATTGCTCGAATTATAAAGGGTGTCGGTTGGCAGTACTGAATATGTAACATTATTGTTTATCTGACATGACCAGCACAACGATATACTCACAAGTTGTTCTGATTGATAGCAGACCCACACCCGTAGAAATTTTGTGAAAATGTTTGTTTAGCACAGGCAATAACGATTAGTTTGGCAGAAGACCAATGTGCGACAGCATTCTCGTGTATGATACGGTCGTGACTGGCCCCAGTTTGTATTGGTGAAAGATTGGCTAACATGGACACACATAATGACCCGAATATCACACTACGGGATGATGTATCACATGGACATGTAATACTGAAAAAAATAGGCAAATGTAAACAGTACAATTGATACCCTCAGCTCCACAAATTGACTCAATATATTGTGGACTAGAAACCCGATGATAAAGCTATATTTTCCAAAACTGCTTTGCGTGTGCCTTTCAAATCTATCAGTAATTTTTCTAGGGCCTGAGAGGTCTGATTTAACCCCTTTGCTACAGCACATGCTAGTTCTTTATTGTTTTTGCTGACTGCACTGCCAATCCGGGTACTCCGACAAGGGAGACTGCTAGGCTTATAATTTCCGCATCTGATAATAGGACTACATGTGGGTTGCATTCTTCAGTAACTGAAATAGTGGATTGCTTAACCTTGGTTTGATGTAGGCCAGGTTTTACAGAAAACATCATAATCTCTAACCTGGTGAGAGTACATGGTCCCCCGGAGATGTTTCCTGGTATATATGTGTACGTAGTATTACCACAGGAAAACAACCATCCGACGGGAAGTTTAACAGAATATATATTACTTGGTGCGCTTATTGTGTGATTTCAACTCATAGTATTATTGACATTATAGCATTTATCCTCAGTTCGATTACACAATATTTGAGTCATATTGGTGGATGCTGAGGGCATTAATTGTACTTGTTTACATTTACCTATTTTCCCAGGATTACATGTCATTTGATAACATACGTCCCGTTGTGTAATATTCTGGGTCATAATTTGTGTCATGTTAGGCCAATCTTCACCAATACACTGGGGGCAGTCACGACAGTATTCATACACAGAGAAATGCTGTCGCACATCATGATCCTCTGCATGACTATCGTTATAGCCTCTGCTAAATACTTTTAACAAAATTTCTACTGGTGTGGGCACTGCTATCAGACAGCTTGTGAGGATATCTGTTGTGCTGGTCATGTCAGATAAACAGAAACGTGTCATGTTCAGTACATCAACAGCCAAATGTTTCCAGATATTGGTTTTGACTTCTGCCAGAAATGAAGCCATGTGTTTTGAGCGTGTGTAATATTTTTCTGGCAGATTGGAGAAATTAGACTGGACTTGTGGTGCATGGGTTTCGCTTTCATCTTGTTCTCTGGGAGGGGGAGAAGAAATCTCACCCTCCTCAGGAAAAGACTCAGGGAAAGAAAAGCTTTCCCATGAGTTGTCGTGAGGGCAGCTAACACAGCTAACATAGTATCTATTATGAAGTAATTCCTTTACGCAAATGTGGTAAATAATGCATACAAATAATATACATAGGCTAAATATTGTAAGACAGTATATACGGTTGAGCCGAGTCTTCCGAGTTCGGGTCTCTACTCCTTCGTGAAGAATTTGAAATCGGGTCTCTAGTCTTTCGTTGACTTGATCCATGATGCGTGGATCCATGTTGATGATTCTTCAGTCAGTACGGCTGTACGAGTTACTGCTAGGATCGTAGTTGAAAGTCCGTAGGGAGGCTCTATCGTCCCTCCTTTGGTGGGAAGACGCTTGACCACCACCTTGTCTCCGGGCTGGAAAGGATGTGTCGGCTTATCTGAAGGGAGCGGAAAAGAAGAAGAAACATCACCATAGATGCCATTCAATTTCTGTATCAAATGATACACATAATTCTCCTGAATTTGTTCTAAGTCTCCAACTTCCTTCGGGCAATACGTACCATGAGCCCAGGGAGTTGGAAATGGCCGTCCCATTAAAATTTCAAATGGGGACAATTTGGTAGTACTATTCGGGGTCATTCTGATTTCTGCAAGGACTGCGGGAAGGACATCTGGCCATCTTGCAAAGGTACCATTTGTTCCTTTACGCAGTTTAGCCTTGATAGTGCGATTGGTTCTCTCTACCTGACCTGAAGACTGTGGGTGATATGGTATGTGAAATTTCCAATCTATAGCGAGAGTTTTAGCAACTCCTTGAGTCACCTGAGATGTGAAATGTGTTTCTCTATCACTATTTATTTGGAGCGGGCATCCCCAGCGGGGAATGATCTCTTTGCAAAGTATTTTTACAACTGTCTTTGAGCTTTTTTTCGTCGTAGGGAATGCTTCAACCCATTTACTAAATTGATCTACCATTACCAATAGGTATTTTAGTTTTCCCGCCGCTGTTGGCATCTGTGTGAAATCAATCTGTATTTGCTCCATTGGGCCACTAGGTGGCAGTAAATGTTCATGTTTTGCGGGTCGTGTTCCCTGCGTATTAATTCTGATGCATGTTAGACATCTGGCTAGTTGTGTCTCAACTACCTGATCATTATGTGTGTCATGTTAGGCCAATCTTCACCAATACACTGGGGGCAGTCACGACAGTATTCATACACAGAGAAATGCTGTCGCACATCATGGTCTTCTGCCAAACTATCGTTATTGCCTGTGCTAAACACTTTTAACAAAATTTCTACTGGTGTGGGTACTGCTATCAGACAACTTGTGAGTATATCTGTTGTGCTGGTCATGTCAGATAAACAGAAATGTGACATATTCAGTACTGCACCGACACACTTTATTCGAGCAAATACCCAGTATGTACCTGGCAGATACCTGGAATGCGCCGCTCCTCACCTCTGACAAGCCCCGTTGCGTTTGCCTTCCCAGCCTGGGTTCATGCCTGGCTGACGGGCGGCTGATCTGTTAAATGATAATGATTAGGATTTAATAGGCTGCAATGCTTCGCGTGTCTACCAGATGGCATAAATTCATGAATTGTAATGCAGTATATATATATACTGTGCAGTATTGCAGCCAGCGGGAATAAAATGCTTCAATCCCTGCCTGGAAAATAGCCCAATGCACTCGGGCAGAAAACAGTCACAAACCTCAATATACCCGGGTATACCTGAATTCGTGGGACTAGCCGAGCTCGAATAAAGTGTGTCGCCAGTGTACATCAACAGCCAAATGTTTCCAGATATTGGTTTTGACTTCTGAGGCTCATGGGACTTGTAGTCCCACACAGAGCCTTCCCTGGTAATAACCGCTGCTAGGGATGCTCCTGCGTTAATGGCTGCCTCTGCCTTTATGCACTGCACATACGCAACTCTACGCAAGATGGCGGCGCCCTGCTACAGGCACCGCCTGCGACAAGATTGCCCACTGGCTGCATCTCCTCCTCCCGCAGCTGTCCTCATTATGTGTGTCATGTTAGGCCAATCTTCACCAATACACTGGGGGGCAGTCACGACAGTATTCATACACAGAGAAATGCTGTCGCACATCATGGTCTTCTGCCAAACTATCGTTATTGCCTGTGCTAAACACTTTTAACAAAATTTCTACTGGTGTGGGTACTGCTATCAGACAACTTGTGAGTATATCTGTTGTGCTGGTCATGTCAGATAAACAGAAATGTGACATATTCAGTACATCAACAGCCAAATGTTTCCAGATATTGGTTTTGACTTCTGTCAGAAATGAAGCCATACGTTTGGAGCGTGTGTAATGTTTTTCTGTCAGATTGGAGAAATCAGACTGGACCTGTGGTACATGGGTTTCGCTTTCATCTTGTTCTATTTAAGCCGATTCTTCTGAAACCGAAACTGCGTCTCTACTCCTTCGTTGATTTGATACGTGATGCGTGGATCCATGTCGATGATTCTTCAGTCAGCATGGCGGTACGGGTTACTGCCAGGATCGTGGTTGGAAGTCCGTAAGGAGGCTCTGTCGTCCCTCCTTTGGTGGGAAGACGCTTGACCACTACTTTGTCTCAGGGCTGGAAAGGATGTGTCGGCTTATCTGAAGGGAGCGGAAAAGAAGAAGAAACATCACCATAGATGCCATTCAATTTCTGTATCAAATGATAAACATAATTCTCCTGAATTTGTTCTAGGTCTCCAACTTCCTTTGGACAATACGTACCATGAGCCCAGAGAGTTGGAAAAGGCCGCCCCATTAAAATTTCAAATAGTGACAATTTGGTAGTACTATTCGGGGTCATTCTGATTTCTGCAAGGACTACGGGAAGGACATCTGGCCATCTTGAAAAGGTACCATTTGTTCCTTTACGCAGTTTATCCTTGATGGTGCGATTGGTCCTTTCTACCTGACCTGAAGACTGTGGGTGATATGGTATGTGAAACTTCCAATCTATAGCGAGAGTTTTAGCAACTCCTTGAGTCACCTGAGATGTAAAATGTGTTCCTCTATCACTATTTATTTGAAGCGGGCATCCCCACCTGGGAATGATTTCTTTCAAAGTATTTTTACAACTGTCTTTGAGCTTTCGTTCGTCGTAGGGAATGCTTCAACCCATTTACTAAATTGATCTACCATTACCAATAGGTATTTTAGTTTTCCTGCCGCTGTTGGCATCTGTGTGAAATCAATCTATATTTGCTCCAATGGGCCACTAGTAATGGTCACAAAGAAGGACGGTACTGACCCATGCTCTGGCCGATATACTGTATTACGCTGT
Organism: Ascaphus truei; assembly: GCA_036426205.1. Classification (NCBI taxonomy): domain Eukaryota; kingdom Metazoa; phylum Chordata; class Amphibia; order Anura; family Ascaphidae; genus Ascaphus; species Ascaphus truei. Next base: position 304,130,965 of record CM071568.1, read on the forward strand.
GCATGTATATGCACCGTCCTATACTCCAGATCCAGACCAACTCACTGATCCTGTCCTCATTATGGTAACCTGCCTTACCAAACGTTGTTCGTAGATATTCTCGTACGGCTTCTCGGAGCCAACTATCTCTGCTCTCCTCTATTTCCCTCATTATGGGCTCAGGCACATAAGGGTATTCGTATCCATGGGACTGCCTATACACTAGCGACACACTTTATTCGAGCTCGGCTAGTCCCACGAATTCGGGTATACTCGGGTGTATTGAGGTTTGTGACTGTTTTCTGCCCGAGTGCATTGCGTTATTTTCCAGGCAGGGATTGAAGCATTTTATTCCCGCTGGCTGCAATACTGCACAGTATATATATATATACTGCATTACAATTCATGAATTTATGCCATCTGGTAGACACGCGAAGCATTGCAGCCTAGTAAATCCTGATCATTATCATTTAACAGATCAGCCGCCCGTCAGCCAGGCATGAACCATGGCTGGGAAGGAAAACGCAACGGGGCTTGTCAGAGGTGAGGAGCGGCGCATTCCAGGTATCTGCCAGGTACATATTGGGTATTTGCTCGAATAAAGTGTGTCGCAGCAGTACCTAGCTACTATGGCTCTGTCTGCTCGGCTCAACTTAGTGAGCTTACGGTGACCCACCCTGCTTGGCAGTACCCAAAACTCTGATTCTACAAGAGCAATCTCATCATACAATATACTGGGGCCCTTGGGCTGAATGATTTTCTGCTCTATCTCCCGGTACCTGTGATCTATCTCGTCCTCCACCTCCAGGGGAGTAAAGGCACCTGCCGCCCTCCAATAATCAACTATGTTGTTCTTAATGATCAGGAACCGCGTACGGTCCATACCTTCGTGGTACTCAGTGAACAGGGGTGTGACGATCGAGAGGATTTGGCCCGGGATTAAAGGGGTTGCACCCCAATTGGCCACCCTCTACCCTCACCTGGGAAGCAAGGGGTTAACTGGACTGAGATCCAGTAATGTGTTTTTACCTCGCTTCAATATCCAAATGCTTATTCCCCTGTAAAAAATGTACTGTTTCTGGGCCAGTGTCTGCACCACACACACTGGGGCTTAAGGGGTTAATAAGCTACAGTTTAAGAAAATACAACTCTGGGGTGTCTTTTCAGAAAATCTGGACTTCAAAAGGGCTGATTGAAGTTGAATGTGAAAAGCAGAAGGGGTTTTTAGTGTACAGTATGTTAATACCTAATTTGCAGACCAAAAGGTAACTGCCCTAATTGTTTATGCTGGAGACAGGAACAAAGAAACTGAGTGTTTTTTTAAGTGTGATACTTCACACTTCAATGGAAGCCCAAAATCTGCTTCAAAGATATTTGCTAGACCGCTCGGTGCCTTGAATGTAAAAGAAGGGTGGAAATTGTATATAAACCAGAGTCCCCCCTTACTCAGTCTTCATGATCTTCATGTATTGCTGTGATGTCTTCATCTGAATCTGACTTATGGAAGAAATGGCCCATCCTGTATCCTGATGGCTTTCTTGTCATAATCTTTAAGTAAGTGTCTATATTTTGCCTGTTATTTGTACATTTTGTGTGTTCACCTTTATCAAGGAATAAATTATATTTGATCATATCTAAGTCTCGTCCCAGTTCAACCCAGTTATATATTTTGGTGTGTATTATTAATAGCCTGTCACAAAGCTCCCGTCACAGGTTTATTAATAAAACTGGTGGCAAGCGGAGGGATTGAACTGGACCTGTAATACTAGTGTTCTGCGGGATACTGTAATATAGTGGGAACTCGATGGTAATTGCGAGTTCCTGGGACTAAAGATATTGAACACACAGTGTACAACATATAACACAAGATATGGCACCTCCTCACTGTTCCCCTACTTGTGAGAAGCATTGCCTCCAGAACCAAAGTGCTGGCCATCCGTGTGACTGGAGCCGGGCACCGAGACCGGAGGAGTGCATCAAATCGGCGCGGGAACCGGCAGCCGGCAAGGCTGAGAGAGAGGCGGCGATCGTGAGCATGAAACCCGGTCGGCTGAGCAAAGAACCACCGCTGCAGCCGCCGTAACCATCAAACCGTCCAGAGAGCAGGGAATGGACCCAGCTCCGGGACGGCAGAGACTTGGGGTGGAAGGGGGTGGTCTCGGAGACCATGGAAGTCTTGCACCAGGAGAGGTAATGGCCGTTGCGGCGGCCCGTCCATTTTCCCTGAAAGAGCTAGCACTGGTGTGTGCGTTGGGCAAGACGTGGTTCCAGGCAAAGTGGACCCCGTTCATGGAGTTGGTGCCGCACCGACCCGCTTACCCCCTCCCAGAACCCGGCGCTCGAGCAACTCCGCTCTGGACTCAGCAGCCCCTTGCGGGGGGTAGTCCACCGGCGGCGCAGAAGCTCCGGAATGAGCCTGGCGATCGAGCTCCTCCGCTCTGGACTCAGCAGCCCCTTGCGGGGGGTAGTCCACCGCCAGCAGAGAAGCTCTGGCAGGCGCTGCGGCACTGCCAACAAACGGGCCACAATAATGCCCGGTGCCTGGATCGTGCGCGGTCGGGCGAAGAAGCCCCTCAGGGCCAGCGCTCACGAGCTGCGGAAAAGATGACCCCGTTAGCGGCATCCTCCGATGGCTCCCGCCCAGCCGGGGCGACAACCCTTTGCGGGACATCCCCTGGAGAACCTGGCCGGGCTGCATCGGCAACAGCAGAGGAGAGCGGCGGCCATCCATCTGATCCCGGCGGAGAACCAGCGGCGGCAGAGAAGAAGCCGCCATTCCGTCATCCTGCCGGCGGCAACTTTATTTGGGGGAGGGTTGGGGTGTGCGGGAGGTGGGTGTTTCACATTGTTTGGCGGAGTCGGTGATTCCCAGCGATGACCGGAGCCCCATGATCCACGCCGGCGACCCTGTACCAACACCGGGTGCTGTTGCGGCAGCTACCCGTGGCGGCGATGGCAGTGGAAGAGCCGCGAGTCCGGAAAAGTGCCGGAGACCTTTCTGAGTGGGGGGAGGGACAAGGATTGCTGGAGGGGGTTATTTTATCTGGTTTGGCGGGAGCCGTGTTACTCCACAAAGACCGGGGGCCCTTGCCCTGCACCGTTTTACCTGTACCAAACCCGGGCGCTGTTGCGGCAGCGGCCCGTTGCTTCCCGGCCCAGATGATGCTGGCGGCGGCCACTCCAGTCCCCCTGCAATCGGGACCAACGAAAGCGGCGGTCTCTGCGGGGACCAGCGAGGTAATCCAGACCAAGTCACAGACTGTACCCTGACTTATTTTTTCCTATGACTGTACCCTGTTGTTTCACTATAGGGGTGACCGGGGGGTGGCAGGAGATAGAGGTACCAGGGGAGGGGGAGGAAGGGCAGCTTGTAGGGCAGCTACGCTTCCCCATTACCCTGGTGGAGCAGCATGGGGTCTCTCACTGTTGCAACCTTGCTATGGGCGGGAGGTATCAGGGGTTGTGGCAAAGTTAGATCACTCCAGGGTTACCTACCGGCCAGCAACCCTGAGCTCACCTCCGGTAATGGGGGCACAGCTTCAGGGAGGGGGTCTAGCCCCGTTAGCACCCAGCTCTAGGGTAGGATTGCCTGGGAGAGGGTTGGGTGGGCCAGTGGGAACCGGGGAGGGAGGGCAGCAAGTGAGCCAGCCAGATTTCCCCATTACCCTGGCAGAGCCTCAGGGGGTCTCTCAGTTTAGAGCCCCACTGTTGATGCCTGGCTATGGGTTGGAGGTATCAGGGGCAGTGGCAAAGTTAGCCCACCCCCAGAATACCTGCCAGCCAGGAGCCAAGGTAGGTGCTTCTGCACCAGTGCCCCATGGCTCCTCTCCGGTTATGGGGAGGCAGTGTCAGGGAGATTGCCTCACTCAGGTGTCCTTAGGTTCCAGGTTAGGATTAGCTAGGGAGAAGCGGAGTGAGGGAAGGCTGCAGGTAGGTAGCCAGCCTCAGGTCTCAGTAGGAGACGAAGGGCTAGTGGTAGCCAGGGAGGGAACGCAGCAGGTATGGCAGCTAGAGTTTCCCATTACCCTGGCAGAGCCACAGGGGGTCTCTCAGATCAGCAACCCCCTGTTGCAGCCCGGCTATGGGCTGGGGGTATCATGGGCAGTGGCAGACTTGTGCCACCCCAGGGATACCTGCCAGCCAAGAGCTAAGGCGGTTGCATCTGGAGAGATGCCCCTGAGATCATCCCTGGGAAGGGGGAGACAAGGTCAGGGATGTAGGTGCACTCAGGTAGTTCCAGTGGCTGGGATAGGATTGCCCAGGGGAGAGAGGAGTGCAGGTGAGCTGCAGGGAGGTAAGCAGCAGGAGTCATCAGCAGGGGCTGAGGTGCTGGGCCTAGGGGAGGCTAGGCAGGGAGACACTGGAGCAGGGGGAGATAGGAGGTCAGTGGGGTGTCAGGCAGCTGGCAGAAGCTAGGGATGGGCCAGGTAGGCAGGAGGTCCCTTGTGCTGATTTACCCGGAGTGCCCCCCTGACAGATTCCCCAGGGTTCCCAGAGGTGGGGCTGTGGGTAGGTAGGCAGCCAGGAGCAGTAGCCAGGGGGGTACGGCAGAGGGTTCTGTCCCCAGGGCAGCCGAGGGTAGCTACAGGGAGGAAGAGCAGCACAGTGGAATGGAGTTATGCTGGCCCTAGCAGCAGTGGTGGTAGCAGGTGCTTGTTTCCTGGCCTTCAGTTTTGAGAGGGCAAGGGCAAAGCACCTGGGTACCAGGGACCCCAGTACAGGATACTGGAAGATTGCCTTTTCCCAGGGAGCACAGGAGAGGGTAGGAGTCAGCACCCCAGGTGGTTTCTGGATTCCAGATATTATGACACTTGGGGTGGGGACTGACCTGGAGTCAGGGAGAGGAGACAAGGGTATGGCGGAGCAGCTACAGGTGGGCACAGGGCCAGGGCAGGTAGGGTCCCTACAGGATAGTGACATAGCTCTTTCCCAGACTTGGTTGACAGGAAAGCGACGGTCTGTGCTTGATAGCTGGTCTCTTACTGATGCAGACATGCCAGTCTCTGGGCAGTATGCAGGCTGGTCTGCAGAGGTGCCCCTTCACGATGGGCTTGGTTCACCAGGCACTGAGTGAGGGGCAGAGGGTGGCAAAGGAGAATGCCCGGCGGCCACGGTGGAGCCCTGCTCAGCAGATCTGGACTTCACTGTCCACTGTGGCCAGGACAATGTACTGGACAATGCCAGAGGACAATTTTGCCAGGCCAACCCCTCAGGACTTGAGTGCTTCAAGGGTGCCAGTGGTGTCCCAGTGCCAGGGGAGGCAGCTGGGGCACCAGGCACCCATTGAGTAGGGGAGGTGTCATGATAGAGGGGGTTTGGCCTGGGATTAAAGGGGTTACACCCCATTTGGCACCCCCTACTCTCACTTGGGAAGCAAGGGGTTAACTGGACTGAGGTCCAGTAATGTGTTTTTTTACCTTGCTTCAGTATCCAACTGTTTATGACCCTGTCTAAATGTAATGTCTCATCCTGGTGTTTGCACTCACACATACACTAGGGTTGATGCGGAAGGGAAGGGGTTAATGTTAATTTAGTGATTATAGCCCTTTGTTCGCTTTTCCTGCCTTTTCAGGCTCCATTTTGCAGCCTTCCATAGGTCACCATTGAGACTCCATGCGTTCTAATGGCAGAAGTAGTGGTTTTGGACCTGTGTTCCAGCGACGACCAGCAGGTGGCGTCCGAGAGGAGGAGCGGCGGTTTCCCATTGTAAGTCAATGGGCTCATTGACTTCAATGGAGATTCCTCAACGCCGGCCTCGAGCAACAGGTTGGCAGCCATCAAAACCGCAGACCGCAGACCGCAAAAGCAGATACAATGTCTTTGAAAAGAGTTTAATCACTTCGGTCAAGTTCAAAGACAATTGGTGTGGGAATCTTAGGTTCTAGGACCACTGGGAATAAAGATCTTTTAGTCCCTAGCTCATAGGAACCCCCACACACGATCCACACCGGGTCCAGGAAGGAGAGACCCCCGTAAGGGGTCGAGCGGAGGAGGGTCGCGCCATTGACTTCAATGGCAGAGCGGAGGTCCCATTGAATCTAATGGTGGCGTGCGCCATGCATTGTCTATGGCGGTGCCGGCCATTGATTCCAATGGGGAAAAGCCGCGTGGCGAAAAAACGACTAAGTGTGAAATGATGAAAAATGTAAGTCCATATCTCCAGTTCTGGAATGACCAGGGGGATGGGATTTGGGTGGCATGTGTAGAGGGAGAAAGGGGGTGGCCCGGGATTAAAGGGGTTGCACCCCATTTGGCCATCCCCTGACCTCACCAGGGAGACAAGGGGTTAACTGGGCTGAGGTACAGAAATGTGATTTAACCCTTATGACATGAAAATGTGTATTCCCCTGATCCCCTGTTCCATTGTAATATCTGGTTTAATCAGTGTCTGCATCACACACACACTAGAATCCATCCGGGAGCACAAGGGTTAATAGTTCTTTAATGATTATAGCTCTTTGTGTAATTTTCCCGCCTTTTCAGGCACCGTTTTGCAGGTCCCCATAGGCCGCCATTAGGGCTCAATGCTTTCTAATGGCGAATCTTGCTGTTTTGGACCTGTTTCCTGTGAAGACCAGCAGGTGGCATCCGAGAGGGAGAGCGGCGGTTTCCCATTGTAAGTCAATGGGCCCATTGACTTCAATGGAGATTCCTCGACGGGGCTTTCGAAGAACGAGTTGGCTGCCGTCCAAACCGCAAAACCGCAAAGCGGATACAATTTCTAAAAGAGAGCTTTGATCACTTACAAGTCAAGTTCAACGACAAGTGGCGTGGGAATAAACAGTTCTAGAGCACCTAGAAATAAAATTCTTTTTGCCCCTAGTTCCTAGACCTCCCCCCACTCGACCACAACCGGGTCCCCGAATCCTGGACCCCCAATAAGGGTCAAATCGAGAAGAGCGGGTCGCGCCATAGGTTTCAATGGCGGCGGCAGAAACAGCTCAAGAAAACAGCTAAATGTAAAAAGCTGAAATTTGGGAATCCATAGCTCCGGTTCCGGAGGGCCCAGAGGATCAAGGTTTGGGGTATCTGTAGTCACTGCTCCGGCATCGCTGCAGAACCATCCTTGACCCTCTTGGACCAACCCGACGGAGTATGGACCCCCTTGAAAGTTCGGGATTTTTCCCATAGACTTCAATGGCGGCCACTGTCCATTGACCGGCTATGGCGGAGAAACCCCATTGACTTCAACGGCAGCGCAGCCCCATTGAAAGTCTATGGCGGCGGACTCCCATAGCCGCCAACGGCAGCGGTTTGCCATTGAGAGTCTATGGCGGCGAAGCCCGTTGTTTTCAATGGGGATTTAGTGAAACGCTGAGATTTCTTTTTAGCGGAGATTTTTGTATTAAAATAAGAAACGGTTTAAAGGGTATTTGTGTATATCCGGTTCCGAAGGTCATAGCAAGTCGCAAATTGGACCATAGGGTGTCCAAGTTCCGGCATTGAGAACTGGGAAGTTTGGTCCCGCTGGACCCAACGGAACCGGATATTTTAATATGTTTATGTTTTATCTTTAATACTGTGTCCCAAGGTATGGATAGAACCCAGAGGAAATTCTTTTGCATACCAGGGTAGCATATGGCCAGAGAAGCGCCCCAATGTCTAGAATTTAAGTGCTGTTCAAAGGATTTTGTCACCTAAACTGTTTACAGTAGGGCGGAGAGGACTCAAACCAGAGCAGGCTTTTAGTGTTTCATTTCACACCTTACAACAAAGGGTTTCCTGCCAAGAATTCTGTTTGGTAACAAACAAACAAACAGGGAAGCGCCGTTTGGTAGACTGGCTGGCATTCCTGATGCAAATGTGGGGCTACAGAAATGAGACCCCAAAGCTCTACTGCGCCTGTGCCAACTAGCAGGGGGGCATGTATCAAAATGTGTTCCCACGTTAGAGAGTGGCTGGAGTTAATTGAAAACCAATCACCTGTTACTGTTAAGAATAGGGTTACAAAAGGTTTATAAACTGCTGTCCACCCTCTATTCTTTGTCTTCTGATATGATCTGAATTGTTACCTGATTGGGGTTGGGGAATGAGAAGTATGATGTAGCATTTCTCCAGCAAAGTAAGTGTACTTCTTGTCTGTTACTGTACTATATCGTGTGTTCACCTATCCAAAGGAATAAATACAATTTGTTATATCTAAGCCTCGTTCAGTTCAAACCCAGTTATTTGTGTAGATTTACAGCCTGTCACAAGCTATCGTCACAGCATGTAGCCAAGGTTCCGGCTTTAATGCATGACCCTTCCCAGCCCCCTCCGACCAACCAGACGGAGTGTGGGCGAAATGTAAAGTTTGTTGGATTTTCCCATAGACTTCAATGGCGGCGGTTTCTCCATTGAAAGTCTATGGCGGGAAATCCCATTGACGGCAACGGCGGAGCCCGCCATTCAATGCTATGGCGGCGGACCCCGTTGATTTCAATGGGGAAAGAGTAAAAAGCAGAGATTCATTTTTAAAGGGACGAATCCTGTATTTTAAAAATGTGTTACAGTGCATTTCTGCATCTCCGGTTCTGGAGGTCGCAGAGAGTTGAAATTTGGCCAATCTGTAGGGTCACTGTAGGTATTAATAACTGGCAGATTTCAACCCACTGGACCCACCAGAACGGAACTTATTAATATGTGAAGATATTAAAGTGTATATGATATTTTGGATCTGCTCTGAAAATGCAGACTCCATCTGCTATGCTAATAGGGCAGGAAGGGCATCCTGAAGATTTAGCATAGCTCGGTGATCAAAAGTTAACTGCTCTGATTGTTTATACTAGGGCCAGGAACAAAGGAAGTTGAGTGGTTTGTGAGTGACAAACTTCACACTTAAAATCTACTTCAAAAAACGGAGCTCCATGATTACTGCTGGCAACCCTGTAACTTACCAGGCTTACTGCCAGCAGGCGAGGAAACTGCAGACCATTTTACAACATGGCTACACTATTATTATTATTATTAGTAAGCCTCAGCTATGGGCGCTCAACCAATACAGGGTGCTGCTAGCTTCAAATGTAGGGAACAACCCAGCGTTCACCGAAAGTACTATAGTAGAAAAAAACCGAGCTGGGAGGAACGACCGTGCAGTGAACCCTGATTACCAAACTACTGCAGTGTTCATATTCAGTGCCTGTATTGCACTGATTTTTTGTAAGTGCGTTTTTATCTTTTTCTTGTCAAGTAAATTTTAATACTACACTATGAGGTGTTCGCTGTTCTTGTTTTTTTTTCTACTAAGATGCTTTAAATAGGTTAGTAATACATGTGGTAATCAAATAAATAACAGATAATATAAATAACAGATCATGGGAATAAGTGCTTCAGACATAAAAGTAACATTAAGGAAGAGGAGTCCCTGCCCCGAGGAGCTTACAGTCTAATTGGTAGGTAGAACGTACAGAGACAGTAGGAGGGAGTTCTGGTAAGTGCGTCTGCAGGGGGCCAAGCTTTTTGTATTGTGTTCAGAATATCCACAGTGCTATTCATATGCTTCTTTAAGCAAGTGTGTCTTAAGGTGGGTCTTAAAGGTGGATAGAGAGGGTGCTAGTCGGGTACTGAGGGGAAGGGCATTCCAGAGGTGTGGGGCAGAAAGTGAGAAAGGTTTAAGGCGGGAGAGGGCTTTAGATACAAAGGGGGTAGAAAGAAGACATCCTTGAGAAGAACGCAAGAGTCTGGATGGTGCATAACGAGAAATTAGGGATGAGATGTAAGGAGGGGCAGAAGAATGTAAAGCTTTAAAAGTGAGGAGAAGAATGGAATGTGAGATGCGGGATTTGATCGGAAGCCAGGAGAGGGATTTCAGGAGGGGAGATGCTGAGACAGATCTAGGAAAGAGTAGAGTGATTCTGGCAGCAGCGTTTAGGATAGATTGTAGGGGAGACAGGTGAGAGGCAGGAAGGCTGGACAGCAGGAGGTTACAGTAATCAAGACGGGAGAGAATGAGGGCCTGAGTCAGAGTTTTAGCAGTCGAGCAACAGAGGAAAGGGCGTATCTTTGTTATATTGCGGAGGAAAAAGCGACAGGTTTTAGAAATGTTTTGAATGTGAGGGGCGAATGTGAGAGAGGAGTCGAGTGTGACCCCTAGGCAGCGTGCTTGGGCTACTGGGTGAATGATTGTAGTTCCAACAGTAATGTTGCACATGGACATCCAATGGCACCTAATGACTTTGGTAGTGGTCCCGAAGGCCTGAAATGTATTTGTAGCAGCTCTCAGTGAAATCATTGATACATATAGAACTTGTATTTATTACTGTATTTATTATTTAAGGATAAATGTACATCCTCCAAATAATTAACACTGAAAATGTCCATGAGAAGTAAAGTTAAGGAACTCCTGGTCTATCACATTAGTGCGTTAATAATATCAACTAAACCAGACAGCAACCTATAGTGTAAAGATACTGTAGATGCCCATGTATGTATGTCTTTATTTATACAAGGCCCACAGTGTACTCAGTGCTTTACAGCAGAAACAATACAGTACAAGGAATTATAATACAATAAGTGCAACAAACACAATCAGACAATAGGAACGGAAATCCCTGCCCTGGAGAGCTTACAATCTAAGGGATGCAGCGACTACACTGTCCATGTAATCTTCTGCCATAAGACCCACATAAACTAAACTGCTCCATTTTGTGTCATATTTTGTCAGTCACAAATACTATTCATATAATTTCCCAAGCACGCGGCCTTGGTGTAATATTTGACTCCTCTCTTTCCTTCTCCTCTCACATTCAAAATAAAGAAAAAAGGAGCACTGCAGAAACGAAGAACTGGAGGCAAAAGTAGAAAAAATAAAAGAGTTATTGAGACACAGCCCAAGTTACAAGAGAAACCTCCAACGCGTTTCTCGCCATGGGCGCTTTATCACAGAGTGGTTTCCTGAGTCTAGAGAGTGTCGCATTATAGGCAATCCCCGCCGGAAACACTGTATCCCACGTAAAAAAGTCCCGTGTGAACAAAACAGTCCGGGGAAAATGTAACCACGGAAAAAGGCAGTATAACTGTGGGGGAGAAATCCAGCAAAAGGACACAATAGAGAATACAATAACAAGAAACTTAAATAGACTCATAAGGACAATACAAATGAAATGAAAAAGAATCAAATTAAAAAGTGGATAGGATGTGGAGGGATTAAAATTATCTTAGATTAAATTACTTGTAACACCAAATAATATAATCACGTGATAATATACATATAATAAATGTAAACTCAACTACCAAGGAAAAGAACAATTTGTATCTTGATAAGGGGAATATACATAATGAATAAGATGTAAATAAATAAACCACACTGAGAAAATTGCATACAGCATACACAGGGAAAAGTGTGACAAGTATTGACGCAATAGCACCTCCAGAGGTCAGGGTGAAAAAGACACTTAAAAATGCAAAAATGAAGGAAAAAATGTGTTTAATGTGTAATGTGTCTATCCAGTCGGTGAAGACGCCCCCCATCATGACTTTCACTGTCCAGAAGAATTGCCTGGACTCTTGGGACGCTGTCCCCATCTATCAGTTAAGCTATGTCTAAAGACTGGATATTATTGTGTATCTAGTGACCCTTAATGAGAGGGTATTGTTTAAGCTGGGGAACCAGGTTAGTTAGGGAAGGGTCACTTGAATTTGTTTTCCCAAATGCGTTATATCGCATCTATTGATGGTCAGATACCCATAACTCTGCATTTCCAACCTTTATACGTGTCTGAGAGCCATATTGCACTTCTAACTCTGCAGCATGTGGCTTGTCCCAGAACACCCAGCAGGCCTGGGGACTTCCTATGAGAGGCAATTAACCATGAATATTCGCTAAATGTGACCATGCTCCTTGTAACAAGATAACATCCCTTTGTGCAGACAAAGGGGAAAAGGTACTCACCAGAGATAGGAAATGGAACAGTTTCACTCTTTATTGGGGTCAGATGTTCCTCGGCGTTCGGTTCTTCTTTCTCCGACTTAATCTCTAAACTCTCCGGTACAACCACAGGGAAACCTGGCAACAAGAAAAGGAAAATCCATCATGTAAAGCTGGGAGTGGGGGCGCTTCTTGTGATATCAGTATACAGAAATACTCTAGACTGATTCCTATGGGGGAGGGGTGAAGGGATTGATTTTACTTTGTTATTAACCCTTTCAGTGCAAATAAGTTGTTACCCCGGAGTGCTGAAAACATTTTTGAGCTACCAATGTTCAAACCTCAATAACAATAATATTCCCAATATAACCTTAGAAAAATTATTTTTTTCATTAGAACAGGTATCTTATTATTCTATGCACGCTTTAATATTATTTCCCAAAATATTGCAGACATTTCCATCCATTTTTAAACATACTGAATAAAGACAAGTGAGGATGTAAGGGTACTTACCACAAACCGGAAATGCATCTATTTCTTCCTTTATTGGGGTCACATGTTCCTCTGTCTGTCGCAGCTTTCTCTGACTTAATCTCTAAACTCTCCGGTACAACCACTGGGAAACCTGGCAATAAGAAAAGGGAAATATCATGTAAAGCTGGGTGTGGGGGCGCTTCTAGTGATTTCACCTCCTCTGATATTGGTTTAATATAATACCTCTTGTAAAGAAATGTATTACTAGCCCTTCTGGCAGAAAATAAGGTGAAGATATATTATCTTCTTACCTGCTGATAGGTCTATAAGAAAACAGGATTAGTTTGGGTATAGACAAAAGTAATAGACAGCACTCACACAAAGTAGATAAATATACACAAAGCGGGGTGCCACGGACTAGAGAGGGCCCAATCCCTCTCAAACACAATATAGTACTGAAGAAAATCCAGCACACCCTAATAATAGATACAAAGTCACTGGTATATAACCAATTTGAAAATGTAATCAGTGCACAAATAAGTCAAACAACTGACAACGGCACACTAGGAGAACAGATAACATACAGGTAGGGCCATACGTGGGATGTATAGGAGGATAAGGGATAAAGGAAAAGTAGGATGGGACAACGAAGGGAAGGTGAGGTGAATGGTGGAAGGGGAACAAAGAAAACAAAAAAAGTGGGTCACAACAGGGGAGTATAGGGGGGCAACGTTTCGGGACTTGTCCCTTCATCAGGCCCGTTCCCCTCAGTCCCAAGGGGACAAGAGGGTACTTCCCTAGCCCCAGAACCCACAACAACAGAACTGACCCTAAGTAAAAACAATAGAAGACCCTCCACAAATTCTAAGTAATATTCTAATTATATACACATACAATATCCCTAAACTAATTGGCAAAATAAGTCCACAGTTTAACTTTTGTATAGATATATTCAAGGACAATCTACATGCACACAGCTACAATGTATTAGTGAACTAGCAACAACTGAGAACACCAGAGAACAGCAAAAAGAGGAGGCAAATCAGGAGTAATGCAAACTCGATCAGTCTCTTATCCTTGTAATAGGGAACACGAACCACTACACTTAGATGTGAGTGAGCAGGCTCGGGGTCCTCGTTTTGTGACTATTAACTAAAGGACGTGGTTTGAATTACCCTGATTTGCCTGCCTCTTTTTGTGTTCTTATGGTGTATTTATGTTTGTTGCTAGTTCAATAATACACTTTTGTAGCTGTTGCATGTAGATTGTCCTTGAATTATAGCTATACTAAGTGTTGTGCTAGTTACTAATACATTGTAGCTGTTGCATGTGAGTTGTCCCTGAATATACTATACAAAAGTTAAACTGTGGACTTATTTTGCCAATTAGTTTAGGGATATTGTATGTGTATATAATTAAGAATATTACTTAGAATTTGTGGAGGGTACTTCTCATGTGTTTTCTTTGTTCCCCTTCCACCAGTCACCTCACCTTCCCTTCGTGTCCATCCTACTTTTCCTTATCCCTTATCCTCCTGTACTCCCACGTATGGGGCCATACCTGTATGTTATCTGTTTCTATGTGCCTGTGTGGTTGTCAGTTGTTTGACTTATTGTGCACTGATTACATTTTCAAATGGTTATATACCAGTACTTGTGACTATATATTAGGGTGTGCGTGGATTTTCTCAGTACTTTATAGGATTAGTTTGGGTGTTTGCTCGCATAACTGCAAAATAAAAAACCAGATATTCCCCCTTGCAGATTCCAAAGACACCAAAATATCTTCTCAACTCACTAAACAAGCGTGGATCCATGCTGGCAGTGGGCAGTGTGTTGGAGGTGTGGAGGGCAGTGTGCTCTGGAGGTGATGGCAGTGGGCAGTCTAGTGATGTCTGGAGGTGCTGGCAGTGGGAAGCGCTGATCTGGAGGTGGGCAGTGGGAGCACTGTCTCTGGAGTGCTGAGTGTGGGAAGTGGCTCTGGGATGTGGCAGTGGGCAGTGGTTCTGGGAGGGTGCGGCAGTGGGGCAGTGTGGTCCTCTGGAGGTGCTGGCAGTGGGCTGAGCGGTGTGGCAGTGGTCCTCTGGAGGTGATGGCAGTGTGGTCTGGGAAGTGCTGGGAGTGGTCTATGGAGGGTGCTGGCAGTGGAGCAGTGGTCCTCTGAGGTGATGGACAGTGGTCTTGGAGGTGCTGGCAGTGGTCCTCTGGAGGTGCTAGGCAGTGGGCAGTGGTCCTCTGGAGGTGCTGGCGTGGTCTTGGAGTGCTGGCAGGGTGTGGAAGCGATGCTCTGGAGGTGCTGGCAGTGGGCAGTGGTGCTCTGGAGGATGCTGGCAGGGGAGTGGTGTCTGGAGGTGCTGGCAGTGTGATCTGGACGGTGCTGGTCTGGACAATGCTGCTCTGGAGGTGCTACGGAGGTTAATTAATCTATATGTGTTGGGTTTTAGAATGTGCCTGTATATAAAACAGAATTGGAATGAACATTTTTTTTGGACATATAAAGCATTTAGTATCAGCTTTTTCAAACCTAAATATTAACCAAAGGAGTCGGGGGAAGAGACAGGGCACCAAAAACACAAATGGTCCATCCGCAAACAGGCACTTAATTTTCAAACACTGCAAAACTGTCGACCATCGGCTTTCCCCCAGGATGGTTTTTGCGCCCCTTCTCCCGTCTCACTACCACCACCCCCTTACTCCAATGACCCCAGACAAATTGTAAAACGTTCTCTCTACCGGGATGTTCTGCCTGTTATTTCCCCTCTTTCCCCCCCACCTCCCCTCAGCTTATTGCCCCACACACATTGATAATGTTTCAGTTTTGAAACCGCTCCCAACTTTATGGTAGCCCCCCCCCTTTGTTCTAACATCTGTTCTATCCTTTCATTGCCTACTGTCTCGTCTTCACTGCCACCAGTTCTATAGTAGGAATCAATTTTACCACCTTGTTCAATCTGGTCACTATTACCATTCGCCACCCCTTTTTCTGCATGCCATTTTCTGATCGTAGATCCTACCTTAATGCTCCTCACCTTTAACCCTTTCCATTTCCCCTTTTCCCGCACCCTATTGACCTTTACTCCAGTCCGCTTATACTGTCACGTTTTGCCCCAGCGCCCATACCCCAGTGTTTGGTGTTTGTTTTTGAGAGCCGAGAGAAATACAGGGGGAGGAAGAGAAAGGGGTTGGTCATGGTGGAAAGGAAGGATTAGAAAGCATCAGCAGAGGGGAGAAGTGGTTAATAGGGAGGGGTTTGAGGATTCCAGCAGGGAGGATTCACTTATAGCTGCCAGCATGTGAAAGTCGAGGAGCTCCCCGACTCGCTCCACTCCACGTGTCTACCAGACCCACACTCGTCATACTGCTCTGACAGACCCCACCCCACTCTGCCAGGTGTGATAGGGATGCCAGTAGGAGAAAAGTGGTAAGTATGCGTTACCCCATTTTTTTCTCAGTTACTATGCTACTGTATAGTTGCCCAACCCACTTGAACAATCACATATTTTATCTCAGTATGAATCCTTAGTGTTAATGAGGCTGATCCTCTGTGAAAAACTTTCCCCACACTATGTACAGGTGGAAAATGGGTTTTCTCCCGTGTAGGAACTCGGGGTGGGTGAGGAGGGACTGTCTTAGTACGGAATTGTTTCCACACACACTTGTACATGTGAAGTTCTCTCCCCGTATGAATACGCCATGTTGCGGAGCTCCGCTTTGTAGCATATCTTTACTACACTCTGTTACCTTGAATGGTTTTCTCCCTGTATAGAATACGTTCATGTTGGTGGCAGGTCTGCCACTTCGAGAAAAGCTTTTACTCACTTGTACATGTGAATGGTTTCTCTCCCCTGTATGAGTCATCTTTGGGTGTGACGAGGTGGTCTCTTACTAAATGGTATCCAACTATGTACATGTTAATCGTTTTTTCCTGTTATGAGTCACCTGGGTTTGCAGAGGCTTTTCCTTATATCCCTGAATTGTTTCCCACACTCTGTACACTATGAATGGGTTTCTCCCTGTTATGAAATCTGGTGTATGAGGAGACGCCTCTTATGTGAAATTGTTCCCGACCTAGACATGTGAATGGTTTCTCCCCTGTATGAGTCGCTCATGGTTGAGGAGCTCTGTCTTCCAGAAAAGCTTTTGACTACACACTGTTACATTGATGGTTTTTCTCCCGTTTGAGTCATTGGTGGCTTGGGAGATATGTCTTTAGTACTGAATGTTTCACACACTCTGAACATGTGAGGGTTTTCTCCTATGGAGTCATCTGGACTTGTGCTGCAGAGGTAGCTGTATTAGTCCTGAATGTTTCCCACCACTCTGTACTGTTAATGGTTTTCTCCGGTATGAATCATTGGTGATGGGAGACTGCTCTTAACTGCGAACTTGTTTCCCACACTCTGAACATTTGAATGTTTTTCTCCTGTATGAGATTCTGGGTTCTGAGGAAGTGGCTCTTAGTACTGAAAAAATTGTTTCCCACACTCTGTACATGTGAACGGCTTTTCTCCTGTATGCAAGCGGAGCGACCTCTAATCGATGTCAATCTGTCATGGAGTTTCTGTATGATTCGGTCTGAGGGATGCTATAACTGCGAATTGTTTCCCACATCTGTAACATGCTGAATGGTTTCTCCCCTGTATGAGTCGCTCATGGACGAGGAGCTCTGTCTTCCAAGAAAGCTTTTACTACACTCTGTACAATGTGATGGGTTCTCTCCGGTATGGATTATATCGTGACTGAGGGAGGTTGCTCTTAGTACTGAATTATGTTTCCCACAACTCTGACATGTTAATGGTTTTTCTATCCTGTATGAGTCATTGGTGTTGAGAGGTGGCTCTTAGTACTGATGTTTCCCACACTCTGTACATGTGAATGGCTTCTCCTGTATGACAAAACGGTGTATGAGGAGACTGCTCTAACTTGCGATTGTTTCCCAAACTCTGTACATTGTGAATGGTTTTCGCACCGTGGAATCCGATCATGGATGAGGAGCCGCTGTCTTCCAAGAAAGCTTTACTACATCTGTACATGCGAATGGTTTCTCTCCAGTATGAGTCATTGGTGACTGAGGAGGTGGTTTCTTCTACTGAATTGTTTCCCACATGCTGTACATGTGAATGGTTTTCCTCTGTATGAGCCATCTGGTGATTGCGGAGGGTCCTCTTGGTACTTAACTGTTTCCCACGCACTGTACAAGTAAAAAAGGAGTCCTGCTGTCTATGAATCAATTTGGGTGTGGAAGAAGTTTCCCCTGCAGTGAGAAAACTGCCCTACCATCTGTACATGTAAAGTTTGCTCCCTAGTGGGGCACAAAGGTGTGTGAGCAGGTCCCTGGAGAGTGAAAGCTTTTGCCACACTGACAGAGAAAAGGTCCGCACCGTGGCCTTCTCTTAAATCGTCGCATACCTTTTGCTGGACCCATATTGAGTCCGTCTCCGTGTGGGCTGTACAAGGTCTGGTAAAGTCACCATCATGTGCATGGTTCCTTGTATGTGTCCAAAAATGTGGCAGGAATCATTGTGTTTTGGCACTTCTGGGCTGCGAGGAGTCAGACAGCTTCTGGATGATAGAGCTCAATTTCTGTTCCTCATTCAGGCCGATCTCTAACAGAAGTAAACAAAAAAGACAGAACAAACAAATGTTTTCAATCTGTAATCAAATTACTGAAAGCAAATACAAATCCCCAAACACTGAAGAATCTATTTAACCAATACTTAATTAACAAAAATATTCTCTTCCCCAGGGATATTAAAATTGTGGCACATGGACATCCAATGGCCCCTAATGGACTTGGTAGTGGTCCCTCGAAGGCCGAATATGAATTATTTTGTAGCAGCTCCAGTGAAATCATTGATAATATAGAACTTGTATTTATTACGTATTTATTATTAAGGAAAATGTACATCTCCAAAAATTAACACTGAAAATGTCATGAGAAAGTAAAGTTAAGGAATCCCTGGTCTATCACATTAGTGCGTTAATATACAACTAAACCAGACAGCAACCTATAGTGTAAAGATACTGTAGATGCCCATGTATGTATGTCTTTATTTATATAAGGCCCACAGGTGTACTCAGTGCTTTACAGCAGAACAAATACAGTACAGGGAATTGTAATACACATAAGTGCAACAAACAAAATCAGACAATAGGAACGGAAATCCCTGCCCTGGAGAGCTTACAATCTAAGGGATGCAGTGACTACACTGTCCATGTATCTTCTTTCATAAGACCACAACATAAACTAAACTGCTCCATGTGTGTCAATATTGTGTTAGTCAAAAATACATATATAATTTCCCAAGCACGCGGCCTTGGTGTAATATTTGACTCCTCTCTTTCTTCTCCTCTACATTTCAAAATAAAGAAAAAAGGAGCACTGCAGAAACGAAGAAAATGGAGGCAAAAGTAGAAAAATAAAAGAGTTATTGAGACACAGCCCAAGTTACAAGAGAAACCTCCAACGCATTTCTCGCCATGGGCGCTTTATCACAGAGTGGTTTCCTGAGTGGTTTCCTAGATAACGTTGGTTCACATTACACATTACTTTGATAATATATGTTTAGTAATTTATTAAAGCAATTTTACACTGTTATGGTGTGCATTTAAGTGAATTACTTTTAGGGGGCACATCCATTTTGGTTTCCCTTCACCTTTTTCTGATTCACTTTTCAGTTCACAGTTTTGCACCCATTACTTGATTACCGCATTTATGTATTTGACCACTTCATTCAATTAGTATGGTTCTGTGATCACTCCCCATCCCTTTGTTGTTTCTTTAAGTGACTATACGGGCAATACTGATCAATCCTTGCTTCGTATCGAAGCAGAATGGATTTATAAGTTAAAAACAAGGAGCCCTAATGGTCTCAATGAGGGGTTTCACTTACACACCTTTATTGGATAAGGGGGCCAAATGATCGGCCATGTGTATTCTGCATCTTATCAACATTGTGAATATACACAGAACGGTCTCTCTGACAACCGGTTTTGTCATTTCCGTTGTCCACCATGACAGTTTTCAGCCTTTGAAATTGAATAATAAATATATTTTATAGCATTATCATTATTTAGGACTAGTGACTATAAGACTAAAGTTTTTAAAACCAGCAGGGGGTTTAATATTTGTGTAATGTGTGTGTATATGTGCTATACATTATGAATTAAGATAATAAAATTATGTGCATATATACACCTTAATCTTTGAATTATCAATTTAATTATCAATCATTGCATTACAATTTGACACATTGTGTAATATAATATAATTATGGGGGGTTGTTAACATCCTACTTGCATAATCACTTAATAATATATGTGCAATATAAGTCCCTTTACCAACATATACCCATAACATCCATCTTTAATCAGTACCCTATGTATGCACCTTTTTATAAGGCTCTCTGTGTGTTTCCATAGATCCAAATCTGTGTCTTCACGCATGTATACCATGCGCACTGTTAGATATTAGAATTTTTCGGTCCCCCGCGCATGCGTGGGGACTAACTACACGAGATCGCCGCACAAATGTCTAAGTGTCACACGCATGCGCAATGAGTAAGACTTCAATGGTAATTAATTTCTAAGTCCCCACGCCATGCGCGGGAGGGACTAACTACCAGAGATCGTGCAGAATTTCTAAGTGTCAACGCATGCGCAATGAGTATAGACCTCAATGGTATAACTTCTAAGTTCCTGCGCATGCGCAGACCGCATTTGCGCACGATGCAAGTGCGAGATTGTAGTTTTTTCGATGTCCCCACGCATGCGCACATTGAATGGGAATGGAGCGTAATTATTTCTAAGAGCACACGCATGCGCTATGCGTATGGACCGACATAGGAATATTTGCTAAGATGTCGCGCATGCGCAATGGATATATACCGATTGAAATCACCTCTAGGGTGCCGCGCATGCGCAATTGCGCACTGACTAACAGAACTACTGTTTAAGTTCCTGCGCATGCGCAGTAGCCACTCCAACCGGAGCATACGATTTATAGCCATATAAACTGCACCAAAAGCCCGAAAACAACGGGGAAAAGTGCTAAATGAAGGTATGACACTAAGGAATTGACTGATAGTGTATCTAACTAGTATTTAAGTACTTTATGGAGTGAGTTTAGGTGCTAGCACACTGCGCATGTGCAACAGCTGTGAACAATTGATTTTGCAATTAGGGTACTGCAAGGGTATAAAAAGGTACAGACCTCACTGCCCCAGTAAAATTTGTCCCTGAGGAAGCTCCTTTGCTGGAGGGAAACGCGCGTTGGACGCGCAATGTTGTCAGTCGCCTACTTGGAGCTGTTTTAATGTAGTGTCAGCAGTCTCCTGGCTCTAACTGTGTTGATCCCATTAGTTAGTTATTTATTTAATCCTTTAATCTTATAGTGAGTGTGCCTGCTTTCCTTGCACAGCACTGCCGTGTCTGGCAGGTCTATGCTGCAGTGTATGTACTACCATTATCACTGCATTTGCCAGCTTTATCACTCTAGCACTCTTATTTTAACACACTAAAGTCTCCATTATAGTGCGCAGTGCTGGCTGATCTAGCAAGGTAGCTGGACATTTAACCCATTGGCCACTCACTTGTGTACATCTATACACTTACATTATTGGGTCTCACCGTTGCTCCAGAGGGGTTAACACCCTGACTCCTAGCAACCTGTGTCCTCCATATCCCACCATTATTAAGTGGTTAACTGGGATAGTATGAACTTATAACTGACGACAAGGTTGCCTGATAACGTTGATTTAATATATTTTTAATTCACATTACACATTACTTTGGTAATATATGTTTTAAGTAAATTTATTAAAAGCTAATTTTTACACTGTTATGGTGTGCATTTAAATGAATTCTTTTAGGGGGCACATCCATTTTGTGTTTCCCTTCACCTTTTCTGATTCACTTTTCAGTTCACAGTTTGCACCCATTACTTGATTACCGCATTTATGTATTTGACTACTTCATTCAATTAGTATGGTTCTGTGATCACTCCCCATCCCTTTGTTGTTTCTTTAAGTAACTGTGGGGGAGAAATCCAGCAAAAGGACACAATAGAGAATACAATAACAAGAAACTTAAATAGACTCATAAGGACAATACAAATGAAATGAAAAAGAATCAAATTAAAAAGTGGATAGGATGTGGAGGGAATAAAATTATCTTAGATTAAATTAATTGTAACACCAAATAATATAATCACGTGATAAAATACATATAATAAATGTAAACTCAACTACCAAGGAAAAGAACAATTTGTATCTTGATAAGGGGAATATACATAATGAATAAGATGTAAATAAATAAACCACACTGAGAAAATTGCATACAGCACTAATACATTGTAGCTGTTTGCATGTAGTTTGTCCCTGAATATATCTATACAAAAGTTAAACTGTGGACTTATTTTGCCAATTAGTTTAGGGATATTGTATGTGTATATAATTAGAATATTACTTAGAATTTGTGGAGGGTCTTCTATTGTTTTTACTTAGGGTCAGTTCTGTTGTGGGTTCTGGGGCTAGGGAAGTACCCTCTTGTCCCCTTGGGACTGAGGGGAACGGGCCTGACGAAGGGACAAGTCCCGAAACGTTGCCCCCCTATACTCCCCTGTTGTGACCCACTTTTTTTGTTTTCTTTGTTCCCCTTCCACCATTCACCTCACCTTCCCTTCGTTGTCCCATCCTACTTTTCCTTTATCCCTTATCCTCCTGTACATCCCACGTATGGCCCTACCTGTATGTTATCTGTTCTCCTAGTGTGCCGTTGTCAGTTGTTTGACTTATTTGTGCACTGATTACATTTTCAAAATGGTTATATACCAGTAACTTTGTATCTATTATTAGGGTGTGCTGGATTTTCTTCAGTACTTTATAGGATTAGTTTGGGTGTTTGACTCGCATAACTGCAAAATAAATAACCAGATATTCCCCCCTTGCAGATTCCAAAGACACCAAAATATCTTCTCAACTCACTAAACAAGCGTGGATCCATGCTGGCAGTGGGCAGTGCTGCTCTGGAGGTGCTGGCAGTGGGCAGTGCTGCTCTGGAGGTGATGGCAGTGGGCAGTGCTGATCTGGAGGTGATGGCAGTGGGCAGCGCTGATCTGGAGGTGCTGGCAGTGGGCAGCGCTGATCTGGAGGTGCTGGCAGTGGGCAGCACTGCTCTGGATG